>CAJQZJ010031511.1:576225-627657 GCA_907164525.1 Lophiomys imhausi
TACCTCAAGACCCAGCCATACCCCTCTTGGGCATATATCCAAAAGTTTTGAAACCAAATCGCAAGAACATTGCCACAACAATATTCATAGCAGCTTTATTTGTAATAGCCAGAAACTGGAAACAACCCAGATGTCCTTCAACTGAAGAATGGATAAAAAAAATTATGGTACATTTACACAATGGAATACTACACAGCTATCAGAAATGAGGAAATCATGCAATTCGAAACCAAATGGATGGAGCTAGAAAAGCTCATCTTAAGTGAGCTGATGCAGTCCCAGAAAGACAAACATGGTATGTATTCCCTTATAAATGGATATTAACCATACTTCACAGGATAACAATTCTACAACCCTCACACCCAAATAGATAGGAACCTAGCATATCTATCCTAGGAAAATTTCTATCCACTAGTGAGTCATGGAATCTGCTGCAGGTTAGTGGAACACCACACCCTAGATGGTGTGCCTTATCAAGCTCCAGTTCAAGTGGAAGCTCTTGGCCTTCACGTGATGCAAGATCTGAGGGAGTGTGATATGTGAGGGCCTATCTCATCTGAGGAGGAGAGTACCAAGTAGAGGAACAAGGAGGGAAGGAGGGAGGGAGGGAAGGAGAGAGGGAGGGAAGGAGAGAGGAAGGGAGGCGTCAGCAGGGGAGGAGGGAAGAAACTATGTTGTAGAAGTAAATAATACTTTTTCAAGAAAAGAGTTAATAAGCTTAAAAAATATAATAAAAATACAATATAAAAATTTCAAACTATAATTTACCAAAGGTATACTTGACTTACTGGCATGAAAGGAAAATGGCCTTAATTTCAGATTAGAATGTTAGACTCCAGGTGGCCACATAGATTACACAAACTTGATAGCAGCTTAAAAGTTCTTTTTTTTTTTTTTGGTAGAAGTATAGGATATTTCCATGGTTTGGCATTAAAAAGGAGGTAACAGGTTTAAAACACTGTAAATAAATTAAAGGTTACAGCTGTTCAACCTGGTTTTACAAACCTCCAAGAGTTGAAAAAACTTAGAGCTAAGGTAAAATACATGAAAGGTGTGGTGTTAACCCATGCCTTTACCTCCAGAAGAGACAGGAGGATCACTATACAGTTAGTTGTTTATAAATTCTAGAGTTACAAGGAACAGGGTGGTGATGGTGCAAACCCTTAATCCCATCATTCGAGAAGAATACACCCTTAATCCCAACACACTAGAGACAGAAAGAGGTTGATCTCAGAGCTCAAGGTCAGCCTGATACAAAACAAGCTCTAAATAGAGAAAAACTTCTATCTAGGGGTGGTGGAGCACATCTTTAATCCCATCAGTTGGGAACCACATGTCTTTGATCCCAATACTTAGAATGCAGAGACAGGCAAAAAGGATATGGAAGGAGTTAAGTTTAAAAGCTACTTACAAAAGGCATGCTGCAATTCAAACAAATTGTCCTTTGTGATCTCAAAACATATACACTAAAGGTTTGTTTAGCTCCAAAATATCAAAATAATTTCTTCTTTAATCTGGATTGAAAGGTAATACTTTATATATTGTCAAAAAAACAAATTTGCTCCAGGAAAAATATTACCTGACTCCCCTCCCCCCAAAAAAGTAACTGTCCCAGAGTTAGGATTAGGGCAGGGCTCTGTTCTTATCTTTCAGGAGATTTAAAGCATCCATTCAAAGAATCCAGGGACAACTGGACAACGGAAACCTCTGCAGAAAACATATCAGACACCAAAGAAGATGAGTGGCCCAGATGATCCAGCCTTTCAGACTTCCTCAATAGCTGTTTCCTCAAAAGTCTACAACCACAACAACTCAAAATCACTAAGATCGTTCAGCTCCACAGACTGCTCCAGCCAGAACTTCAGTAAAGCCCTGAAGATCATCTTCTGTCTATGAACTTCTTAGGACATCTAAATAGCTGAGCACAAAAGGACTGAACATCAAATGATTCTATTAACATTTTTAACCATTTTTTCCATTCTTATTTGGGCCCCAAACAGGTTTACTACGTCCCAAATCAGCAAGAAGTCATTTTAAGAGAACAACGTCCCATCCCCAGAAAGTGGGGAGGGTGTCCCCCACCCCTTTGGTTATTTGATAGATAACAGAAAATTTTGTTATTTAGGGGAAGAGACTACAAGCTGTTAAATAGTCTTGTTAAATAGGTTTTGGAGGTTAGACCCAGGGACTTCTCTCTTTTTCTTTTCTGTATCCTTATTTCTCTCCTATGTAGGAAAGAACAGACTTGAGAAAAAATGGGACATAGATATAGAATAGGAAAGATCAAGAAAAAAGGAAAGATTATTGAATATGCCCTTATACCTTTGTATACTGATACACAATTAATATTATATTTAGCTAAATTGGTATTGATCATTGTATATTAATGCAAAATTAAGATTGTATTGGACTACGTCGGTATTGATCTTTGTATATTGATACAAAATTAAGATTATATTTGGCCACAATGGTATTGACCCTTGTATATTGATGCAAAATTAAGATTGTATTGGGCTACATAGGTATTGATCTTTGTATATTGATACAAAATTAAGATTATATTTGGCCACATTGGCATTGATCTTTCTATATTGATACAAAATTAAGGGTAATGCTTCTTAAAGGTGTTGTACCTAGTAATGCTTAAAAATGAAATGTAAAGTTTTGGCCTCTTGTTACCAACCATCATAAATTGTTTAGGATAATTCAGAAATGGAAACTAATAGTCTTGCAAGCGTGTCATTTTGTTAGTTTCTATGATAATCTATCACAGTTATTTTCTAAGCTACACAGAAATCAAGTTGCTAAGAGACAAGCAACATTTGCTTATCTAAATATAAGAGATAGATAGGGCATCTTCAAAACCTCAAGAGATCTGCAGAATATGGCATTCAAAGATGTTTTCTTAACTTAAGATTTTTGATATTGAGACATGTCAGCTCCTGACAGCACCCCCTATTCTACTCCAAGTAGAAGATGAGCATCGAAGAATCTCCAGTGGGAGATGGTTGAATTGGTGGTAAGCCTTTCTCTTGGCAAGAAAAACCCCTTGCTTCAACTGTAGACAGACTGCTGTCCAAAAAGGACAACACTTGGAAGCATGTAAGTCGCCAGCCTAGCTCTGCCAAGACAGGGTAGGTAAGTCCTTCATAATTCCTGCTCTACAATCAATGTCTGTCAGAGAAACGGGGCCAAACGGCTGAAGATTGATGCTATAATGTATGGAGAGAAATTGGGAACTGTCCAGGCAGCCACTGGTATGTCATTTCTTAGTTTTGGAAGCTGCAGGCCCTGTACTTCCTATATAATCAGATATATTTATCCCTCTCAGTTCTCTGAGGTGGTTGAAGAATAGATAGCTAGAGTCTCATAGTTAAATTTTGAGTTGTTTAGGAATCAAGAGGGTGTTCTGGATCTAAGTAGATATTTTTAAAACTGTGAGGCAAGTTAGTATGAAAGCTGAGTTAGATATAGAACTTTAAACTCTTGGAGATGGTTAGATAGTAGAATGTGAAAGTTAGGTGCCAAATACATACAGACTGGACATTGGGAATGTATGCTAAGCCATGTAACTCTCATAATTGTGGCCTATTTATTTCTGTTGTTTTGTATTGTATTTATAGTTATAAGAAAAAGAACCATTTGTTGGACTGAAAGGGAGAGCTGTTGGGGGGAAAAGAAATACCTTAAACTAAAAAAAGGGGGGGGTAGAGGATGGGTGGTTGACGGGGTGGAGGGTGGAAGGATGGGACTGGAGTGGGGAGTAGGGAGGAAGTTGTGATTGAGATGTAACTTGAAGAAATAAAAAATAAATTATTAAAAAAATAAAACTTCACTACAAAAAAAAAAAAGAAACAAAGATCCCAGAGCACAAGGCTCCAGAACAAGACACTGAAGGATACATTCTCTACGTCTCCATTTTCTTGTCATCTTGAGAAGTTATTTGATTTCCTTGTAATTCAGCCTTTTTATTTGTAAAGTGGTGATAATAATAAGAAGAAGAAGAGGAAGAAGAAGAAGAAGAAGAAGAAGAAGAAGAAGAAGAAGAAGAAGAAAATAAGTCAAGTCATTAGGATGTTACTCAGCCTGTGTAGCATTTCAGGCACTGCCTGCCAGATACCAGAGCTGTTGTCTGTGAGCATATTTGTATTTCTCTGTCTATCTGTCCATCTGTCTGACTCTCTGTCTCTGTCCCTCTGTCTCTTTGTATATGTGTCTATGTACCTCTGTCTCTCTCTGCCTGTCTGTGTGTGTCTATACCTCCATCTCTCTCTGATAGACTTAAATTTTGTTTCCACATGTAAAAATGTCTTTCTCTTTGTCCATCCTGCCTTATATTTAATGAAGTCCTTCAACTAAGATTTTCTTTTGTTTTTTCACATTCCAATCACCAACCCTCTCTCTCCCTCCTCCCAGTTCTACCTTCCCACCTACTTCCCCCATACCCCCCATCCTACCCAGTACCAACCCACTCTGGCATATCAAATCACATCAGGACTAAGTGGCTCCTCTTCCACTGAGGCAAGATAAGGTTGCTCTGCTAGGAAAATGAGCTCCAGAGTGAGGCAACATTACCTAAGTCCAAGATAGACCCCTTTCCAGTTGTTAGGGGATCCGCTTAAGGAGCAAGTAGCTCATCAGCTTCCTATGTCTAGAGGGCTTAGGACCAGTCCATACAATTTCTTTGGTTGGTTCAACCAAGATTTTTTAATCATTGTTCAAACTTGGAAAATTTCAAGCCTTTATTGCTTCATCTTTTGTCTTTTTTTTCTTTGAATTTTCTTTTAGAGATACAACATAACATTACAAATATTTCTCCAATTTTATATTCCATTCCAATGTCTTCTAGAAGAGTCCCTTAAGCTGGTCCTCCAGCTAATTTATCTTTAGACTATAAGCATTCTGCTGTGTCATCCATCTAATACTCTTGATTGTAACACCCCATTTTCCCACCATGCATTTCAATCTGGGTCTGTTTTATTAACTTCTTTCTCCTGTTTCTCCTCACCAATCCTCTCTTATCTCTGAAGGAAAATTTATCATGGTTATTTTGAATTTATGACTGTCTATGCCATTAACTTCTATTTTTATATGAAAACTGAATTCAGACTCTTGTCTTTCTTTTATAGTGACTGTGTCCCTCAGACATGTGGTTAGTCTTTCTGGTGGCATTATTATGTTGCACTACAGAATTTTAATAGTATCAGATACTAGTTCATGTCATTCACAGTAAAAGTGCTTCCAATTTGGAGAACTAACCACTGCAATGGGTAGACGCACAAAATCAGTGTATGTTGCAGTACAGGAGTGTAAATACCACCATTATTTTCTTTGTCAGTTATTGTGCCTCCTACTAGTATCTGTCTTCAAAGATACTACAATTCCAAATTACCACATGTTTAAGTTGTTGAGGTCCAAAGAAAATTCTCTGCAAATGACCTGTGAATATGGACACAGGATTCATTTCTGAATGCTTATATATACTGGCTGTGGAAAGATAGGGGCATATAATTGTTTCTGATAAAAAATAAAAATTATAAATTATATTTTATCCTGTAATATAGGAGTCCAAAATCCCAAGGGGTTGTCTTCTATCTGTACCTATAGCTTCAGTAAGCCATTTCACGCTTAATCAAGCCAGAGGGCTGATGGGGGCTATAGTAATAACTGGTCATTCCATGGATATGAGGCCACTGTTGCACATTGTATGATACAGAAAGTGTTTCTTGGTCAGAAGCAATGGTGTGTGTAATAGCATGACTGCAGGTAAGGTCAACTGTAAGCGGGAGGATGGTGATACATGCACTAGAAAGAGCAATAAAAGACAGCCTAAACTCAGAATGACAGTCTATTCAGGCAAGGACAGACGTGGATGATGGGAGAAGTCTCATATAACCAACATACCACCTTAGGGCTGACTGAGACTTTGGGGAAGGGTGCACTGTCAAAGCTTACTGATCTGTTTACTGAGCAAAGTTGGTGGCTTACCTGCAGCTCAGATACTAAGTCAACAGGTCAAGGAGAAAGAAGCAATGCAACAGGAGTTGGTATTAAAGTAGTACTAAATACTCAGTACCTAACAGAAAGCTTAGTCCTTGAGGTCAAGCCTCCATTTTCGATAAAGGCCCAGCAACAAACCAGTGTCCATCTCTCAGGAGAATAATTAAAGAAGACAGAAATATGTTTATTCCTAATGTCTTAGAAGTATGAACAGTAACTCTTCTGTCATTGCTGTCTAGGGTTATCATACAACCTCCCTGTTTCCATGGATACCACAAGTACAATGCATCGGACAGATTAGGAGACCCCATAGATAGAGAAACCTGAACTGTAGCGGGGACTTGTTTTAGTTTCCAGGTAAAAGTGACAGCTTTGGGATGACTACATATTTCTCAAATGGGATGCCTAATGTTTTACATGTTCCAAATTTCGTGCAGTATTTCAACATAATATTTTATTAATCTTTGAGAATCTCACACATGCATTCAATACATTTTATCATACTTACTTCTCCTAACTCTTCACCTAGCCCCATATCCTACCCATTCCAACTTCATGTACTCTCTTTTCATAATGTTCTGTGTGTGGGTCATCCACTAGAGCACACACTGTACGGTGGACCATGTCTTTAAGGAAAACCAATCCACTAGAGCACACACTATACGGTGGACCATGTCTTTAAAGAAAACCAACTCTCCCTCTCCTAGCAGCTCTCGGCTGTCAATTTCTCCTCAGCTAGAAGTGGGGGATCATAAGTCCTTCCCCTCCCCCTGATGGAAGATAGACTGTCTTACTGTAGTTCAGGGGTTATCTAGCAGCTGCTGTGAGTTTGTGAGTACAGCGGTCCTGTCACATCCAAAAGATGCTGTTTTTCCTCTGGTCCTCCCCAAACTCCAACTCTTACAATCTTTCTGCCCCATCTTCCATTATGATTCCTGAGCTCTGGAAGACAGGATGGGATGTAGATGGCCCTTTTATGGATGACACTTATTCTCTGCACCCTTTGACCACTTGTGACTTTGTATATTAAGTTCTGTCCACTTCACAAGGAAACTTCTTTAATGAGATCTGAGAGCTGCACTAAACTATGGATGTATGCAATATTTTTTTTCTTTTTTCTTTTTTTTAAATACTTTTTTTTGTTTTCTTCAAGTTACATCTCAGTCACAAACCCCTCCATATTCCCCCTTCCTATCCCGCCCTTCCACCCTCTTCCCCCCAGAAGTTTCCCCTTTCAGTCCAACAGATGGTTCCTTCTCTTATAACAGTAAATATTATACAAAACAACAGATATAAATATGCCACATTTATGAGAGTTAAATGGCCCAGTATACCTTCCCAATGTCCAGTTTATACATATTTGGCCCCTGACTTTAACATTCTACTATCTAACCATCTCCATGAGTTTAAAGGTCTATATCTGACTCAACATTCATACTAACTTGCAACATACTTTTAAGAGTATCTTCTTAGATCTATAACACCCTCTTGATTCCTAAACACCTCAAAATTTAACTATGAAACTCTAGCTGTCTATTCTTCAACCACCTCAGAGACCTGAGAGGGATAAATATATCTGCTTATATAGGAAGTGCAGGGCCTGCAGCTTCCAAAACTAAGAAATGACATACCAATGACTGCCTGGACAGTTCCCATTTTCTCTCCATACATTCCTGCATCAGTCTTCAGCCTTTGGGTCCTGTTTCTCTGACAGACATTTGTTGTAGAGCAGGGATTATGAAGGACTTACCTACCCTGTCTTGGCAGAGTTAGGCTGTCGACTTCCCTGCTATCAAGTTTTGTCCTTTTTGGACAGCAGTCTGTCTGCAGTTGGTGCAAGGGGTTTTTTCATGCCAAGAGATAGGCTTGCCACTAATTCAACCATCTTACAGTGGAGATTCTTCGATGCTTATCTTCTACTTGGAGTAGAATAGGGGGTGCTGTCAGGCGCTGATATGTCTCGATATCAAAAAAAAAAGAAAATCTTAATTTAAGATAACATCTTTGAATGCCATATTCTGCAGATCTCTTGGGGTTTTTGAAGATGCCCTACCCATCTCTTGTATTTAGATAAGCAAATGTTGCTTGTCTCTTAGCAACTTGATTACTGGGTAGTTTAGAGAATATCTGTGATAGACTGTCATAGTAGCTAACAAAGCGACATGTTTGCATGACTAGGAGTGTGTTTTACTTAACTATCCTAGACCGTTTTAGATGGTTGGTATCAAGAGGCCAGAGCTTCACATTTTAAGTATCTCTAGGTATGATACCATTAGGAAGCGTTACCTTTAATTTTGTATCAATATACAAAGATCTATTCAATTGTGGTTAAATATACTCTTAATTATGTATTAATATACAAAGATCAATGCCTATGTAGCCCAATACAATCTTAATATTACGTCCATATACAAGGGTCAATACCATTGTGGCCAACGATAATCTTAATTTTGTATCAATATACAAAGATCAATACCGATGTAATCCAATACAATCTTATTTTTGCACAATAAACAATGGTCAATACCACTTTAGCCAAATAAACTACTAATTTTGTATCAATATACAAAGGTATAAGGGCATATTCAATAATCTGCCCCTTCTTCTTGGACCTTCCTGTGCTATGTCTATGTCTCATTTTTCTCAAGCCTATGCACTCCTACATAGGAGAGGAAGAAGGATACAGAAAAGGAAAAGTAGGAAGTCCCTGGGGCTAACCTCCAAAACCCATTAAACAGGACCATTTATCAGCTTGTAATCTCTTCCCCTAAATATCAGAGTTTTCAGTTATCCTTCAAATAACCAAAAAGAAGGGTGGAGAAACACCTTCCCCACCCTCTGGGCATGGGACGTCGCTCTCTTAAAGTGACTTCCTGCTGATTTGAGTCGTAGTAGACCTGTTTGGGGCCCAAACCCAAATGGAAAAAATGGTTAAAAATGTTAGTACACTCCTTTTATGTTCAGTCCTTCTGTTCTCAGCTGTTTAGATGACCTAAGGAGTTTGTAGGCAGAAGCTGATCTGGATGTATGCAATATTAATATGCCATATGTTTTTCCTTTCATTTTTTTCAAGCAAGTGTAATAAAATTTCTTTCACCTTAGAAATGATATCTCAGCATTCTCAAGACCACTGAACACCTAGAAACTTCACCAAAGAAGAAAGACCTCAATTTTGGTAGGGTTTTTTTTTTCTACCCTGTGATTCACTTGTATATTTTTAAGTCATCCGAAATATTTACTCCTGTCTCACCAGATATGGTCAGTACGATGTCAACAACATGCCATACCAGTGTTTTAATTTATGAGAAGTCAAGGCCGTCAAGTTTCCTGTGAATTATGTAATGATATGGAGCAGGAGAATTGATGTTGCCTCATAGCACCTCTGTGATAGGTCCATCCTGGGCCTGAAAGCTACTGCTTGTGGTCTTGAAAATTGATTAAGAGGAAAAAAAAAGGTCATGTCACAGGCTACATACTGTATGATGAGGGGTATGCTAATTCCTCCAGTAAAGATAATACCTGGGACAGCAATGACAATCAAAACCCAATCTTATTATCCCATGGATGTTCTCCCATATCCAAATGAGTTTTGAAAAGACCAAGCTGTCAAATTTAAGGGAACAGTGATAAAGATCATCATCTCTGTAGCTTTCAAGAAAGACTTTGATAGTGACATGGACTCTGAATTCCCTCTGGTAATAAAGCATTACTCTGGTTACAATCTTAGTAGAATGATGGCAAAAGTCCCAGGATCTCTGCTTAGCCCTTCCTACCAAAAAGAGCCTCATACTTTGGATCCAAGATCAATATAAGTAATCTTAAAGTCGCTGAGTATATCAGGTACACTAAAACCCTGAGTGAAGCGATAGGGTGGGTCATTGGAACTCCACTGTGAGCTGGTCATCTGACCAGTGAACATTTATTTTGACTGATGAGCTGTCATGGCCTTTTGGGTTACCTTAAATGAAAATAGAGTAAAGGTGTCTGAAGGTTCAGAACAGAAAATTCCTTCACACCAAGGTCACCAGTGCTGCCTGGGCACCAGGGAATACTGCTGTACAGAGGTGATTGACAGAGCGTTGATATATCTAGAGCTCCAAGTGCATAGAGAGGCCCTTATTCACTCTGTGACTTAGATTTTTCATTGACCTTGGCATAGGCTAAAATCCTGTTTGTCACTCTGTTAATGTGGTAGCCAGCTGATATAACTGCTCTGTTTCTTCCTCCAGCTTAATAACTGCTGGAAGTGTCACTGCCCCTCCATAAGCCAGTTGCTATTTGACAAGCACCAGTTGTGACCCCTAAGGAGTTCAGTGTCACAAACACGTCACAGACTTACAATTACAATAAGGTGGCGATGTCTATAGCCAGGGTAGATGTGGCTGCTTCTTGAGGGCAGGGGTCACAAATGGCTTCTTCATAATCCTGCACTGCAATCTCTTTTCACATTGATCTCTCAGGCTGAAAATCAATTGCTAATTCAAGCTTTCAACAATCACATCACAATGCTATTACAGCAACTATTTTGGGAATGCAAGATTCAACTCAGAGACTTCCTCACAGGCCATGTCTTTTGTGATCCACACAAAGAACTCTGGCCAGAAGTCAAAGGACTACTCTTCCTTTCCTCTATAGCCCAAGGATCTTCCTCTAACCATAACTTCTAGCATAGGCTCCATAAAACCAGTAGGCTGGAGCCTAAGGTAGCTAGGCTCCTGGAGCTAAGGTCTATAGACACAGGAAAGACTAGGAAGGAACAAATCAAGGTACACTGTGCCTCTAGAGAGTTGCAGGAGAGTTTAATGTTCAATAAGAACAAAGTGTTTAAGGGTTCTCCTATAATGAGAAAATGGCGTGATGCAAGACCCATAGACTCGAGACCCTAGAAATGTCAGCAATGGAGAAATTGACAGCACCAGGAAACATGCTTTGCCCTAGAGAATCCAAGATGAATATGGGCCTTTCCCAGCCCACAAAGTCACTGAATATCTAGAGGTAAAGCAAAAGCATGCTTTGCAATGGTTCGGCTACCAAGATATGAATCTCCATGGGCTTAGTGCAAGGACTTAAAACGCAAAGCAGCCACCTCTACAGAAGGCAGAGTGAAGGAGACTGGTTTTAGGAGTAGTCTCTCCCTTTCATCTTGCATCTTGCCTACAAAAACTTAAATGGTCTGGTGCCTGGAAGCCTGGTTGTTCTGCCCGATCATTCTGTTAGGATACCCCTGTATCTTCAAGCATATTTGACCAGGAGCCCTTTAATATCTGATAAACATTCATTAACATCCTCCAGAATGAATGCTCCAAGAAAATATGTGGAGAAGCACGGTTTTTGGGCATTTTCACACAATTGGGCACTTAATAAACATGAACTTGTATTGATCACTAATGAATTCAATTAATTAACCATAGATTAATTGATGAGGAGCCATAAAAAAAGAAAAACATAGCTTTTACAGAGCTTTGCAGCTAACATAATCCACTTATGTTGTGCATGTGGTGATGTTGTCTTCAGATCCTCAGCCACTTCCCAATCCATCATTGCCAACCCTTTTTGTCCTTTGTTGCACACTCCAGACTTTCTTCAAAAGCGCCCTAAAACCCTCAAGTAGTTCCATATTTGTCCTCCTGCACTCCAGTCCATCATGGGAAAACCTGCAGGTAGAATTGTGCCTGGGCATAGAAATCGTGAGACTGTTTCCTTCATAGGGTAGCTGGATACAATAACTACTGTCCTTAAGATTAACTACCAGTGGAGGGATAAGGACACCAACCCATCCACAAAACCTTCGACCCAAAATTTGTCCTGCCTACAGAATGTGCAGGCACAAATGGAACAGAGACTGAGAGAAAGGCCAACCAATGACTGACCCAACTTGAGACCCATCCTATAGGCAAGAACCAATCCCTGACACTATTAATGGTACTCTGCTATGCTTCCAGACTGGAGCTTAGCATAACTCCTCTGTGTGGCTCCTCTCAGCAACAGATCAAAACTGATGCTGAGATCCACAGCCAAACATTAGACAGAGCTCAGGGAGTCTTGTGGAAGAGTTGGGGGAAGGATTGAGGGACCCAGGGGGACAAGAACTCCAAAAGAAGACCAACATAATCAACAAACCTTGGCTCTTGGGAGCTCACAGAGACTGAACCACCAACCAGAACATGCACGATCTGGACCTAGGTCCCCTATACATGTGTAGCAGATATGCAGCTTGGTCTTCATGCAGGTTCCCCACCAACTGGAACAGGGGCTGTCCCTGACTCTGTTGCCTGCCTTTGGATCCCACACCCCTAACTGGACCACCTTGCCTGGCCTCAATGGGAGAGGATGTGCTTAGTCCTTCAGTGACTAGATGTGCCAGGGTGGGTTGGTACCCATGGGTACCCTCCCTATTCTTGGAGATAGTGAAGGGAATATGGGTGAGGGGTTGTGTGAGGTCATGGACTGGGAGAAGAGGAGGGTTGCCATGAGGATGCAAAATGAAATTTAAAAATAAAAAGAATACAAAAATATTACCTTGGGGTTGGAGGAGATGATTCTGTCTGCTGCAACTGGCTATAAAATAATCTAGGCAACATTAAAGACTGATAAAGAGTCCTAGCAGAGTCACTATATATTTACTGAAGCCCAACATAACCTCTCTCCTGCTTCTTCTCGTATTCATTAATCCAATATCCTTACCACCACCCAGAATAATTGTTCTAAAGCATATGTCACCTCATAATTAAATTCCTGCAGTATTTCTTCATCCTCTGATTCCCCGCCATGCCATATAAGACACTCCCCAAGTCTAGCCACTGGAGAGGCCAGTAAAGGGGCTTTGCATGAGTCAGATAAAATTCATTGTCATGCATACTCTGAACTTAGTATGGCCTCATAAATATCCACATTCTAGCAAAACTTACATGACCCAGCCTCTTTCTTTTTCAAAGTTCTGTTGATGTCTGCCCTTTGAGAGCCAGCTGGCTAGGTCAGATACTACAGCTGTGCTCCCACAATGCATTGTGAGCCTCTTGCTTGGGTTTCTCTAATGACGCTCTCAATCTTCAGTGTAGTGTGAGTTTTTCAAGGACACAGCCTTGTCTTCTGCATTCCTCCCCTCCATCTCGCACTGACTCTTGTCTAGCCATTACTAGTGCTCAGTAATCCTTAATGGATTTGGACAGTGGGACAAATGACTGACAGTGTGTTGCTTTTCTTCAAACTGAAGTGTCATAGCACCACCCCTTTTACAAAAAATGAGAAGGGGTCTTTGGGTATGGCATAAGGATATGATGTGAGGCAAAAGAATCATGGTATTGAAGGAGAAAAGATCTACATTACAATCATGTTTGGTAACTGTCTTCTGTCTAAGCATATCATTTATACTTTTTTAAAAATGATCCTGAAATTCACCCAGTAAAGGACAGCATTAACTCAATTTTCCCTTCCCATCCCAGTAGGTACTGGGCCCTCATACATGTTTGTTGAAAGAATTAGTAAGTAAATCATTGAATGAGCAAAAACTAGACTCCCCATGCCAGGAGGGAAACTTTTTAAAAACATGCTTAAACATTCCCTTGGTCATATCAAGAAAGACAAATGCCACCAAGGCTCAGACTGTACCAATTTACTCTTTCCCCAGAGTGGTAGAAATGGAACAGGCCAAAGGCATCATTTGCAGACACACTCACTGTATACTCGGAGCCAGCAGAGAATTTTGCTACCTGTCCCATACATCCTGGGGTCAGTATTCTAATGAAGTGGCATCAAGTAGATCACATCCTCCATATTCATAAAAGCATCTCATTACCTTCCACAGAGACAAACTAACTGGCCCAGTCATTCATCTGTAGTCTGCCTGCACAGAGAGAAGGGTAATAATGCCACCCTGATTCCCAAGACTGCTGTGAGGAACGCATACCTGGAGACAGGCAGCTGCTCTAGAATACTCCATGTGACTATGAGTAGCTGACACTGAGAAAGCTATAGCGACATTGGAAGACACTGAATTCCTGGGACTAAACCAGCAAGCTGGATGCGTGTCAAAGCCAGGAACCCAGGAAGTAGAGAGATCTACCATGGAATTCCAGTGCAGCTAATGGCTGAATGGGAGGTATTGGCTACTACCTCAACCACTCAGAGCCTCAATTTCCTCATTTGCAAAGTAGAAATAAAAATATCCACTATTTTTGTTTGCTGTAACATGTAAGAATTAAGTAGGATGTCATACGCAAAGCATATGCCACCACCCCATCAAGGAGGCACAGAGGCAAAAACAGAGCAACCTGAGTCTAGAACAACCACCCAGGCACAGCATGTCTCTGGGAGAGGTGTGCTACCACTGTGGTGCCAGGAAGGCTCCAGAACGTCCATTTCATGGTAGATCTGCAAGTCAATGGACTGATACCAACTATGACCAGTGCAGAGCAGTGTGAAGAAATTGTCTTTGAGAGCCCATGAGGTGCCATGGGACTCTTGAAAGAAACCAAAGTGTTCCCTTACATTATGTGAGGGAGTACTTTCTCCACTGACATTGATGGGTCTTTACCCTGGTGTGAACTCAGCAAAACAAAGTTGGAGAAGTTCATGTTCTACAGACAAATGATTATACTGAGGCAGAACATCCCAAAACACTTCTAGAGCCCAAGTGACAAATGATGTCATCTGAAAATGCTTAGTGGATGGATGCTGGAACCCTGTGAAGCCCCAGATGAAATAGAAGTGTGATTCGTCCACATCTAACCTCTACTGAAACCTCTGTGAGCCATTTATTGGTGTCTGTTTTAAGGAATATGAAATAAACAAATATGATTGGGGCATACCGAGCCATCTATAAAGGATGTGCCAGTTGATTTACAATAGAATACACAACTTTACTATACCAGGGGTATCTTTGAAAATTACTTCAAAAACACCTTCATCCACTTAGCAAAAATGACTTGATGTCTATGGAAACAACTTTATGGTTCTACTGAAAGGAGGAAGTCATTTCTTGAATAGCCATTACAAAATAATTCCACACCTTAATTTGACTACTCACTCATTAATTCATTGAATTAGGAAAGAAGGCAATTGTTAAGCAGGTTCTGCACAGGGGAAAATAAAACACATACAGGATGAATCTTTAATATTGTTAGAGGAAAAGGGACGGACCCCTTACTCAGGGCAGGCATGGAATGACAGCACCTCCCTCTTGCTGTGCCAGTCAGTTGTGCATCACAGCTACTTGGAGGCAGATGGAATGAACCCCACTTCACAAAGGCAAAAATTGACTTTCCAAGACTTATATCATCTGACAAAAGGAACACACGGGGCAGGCAGAAGATGACAGTCTGAGTAATAAAATACTCTTAGAGAAGACCCCCACTCTCTAACATTGAAAGAGAGCACAGCCCAGTCTGGATGAGTTTATATCCAGTGTGTACACCTGAATGAATCATGGAGTGAGTAACTGCTCTGCCTTGGCAGAAAATGGGGCCATCATCTCACTGTTACCATGGCTGATCGTAACTCAAGAGACCAGGGACCCTGAGCTCCCAGAGGCCTGAGGACTTAAAAGTGAATGGGGCGGGGGGGAGGGATCATTACCTCCAGCATGAACATTGAGTTGGCAGATCAGCACCCCAGGACAAAATTTAATTTACTCCTTTCTTCCTTCACTTGATGTTCAGAAAATTGTACCCTCTCTCTGAAGATTGCCTGAGGGAATAAATGCAATTAATCTCTTGATTAAAATTATTAAATCAAATGCCATGTGCAGCAAAAACATAGAAGAAAATGCTCAGTAAAGATTGGATGAGCAGTGTTCCCATGTTCCAGCTGAGGAAATCACAGTGGAGTCAGATGGCCAAAGAAAAGCCAGACAGGGCCTGGGTCACATGGTCGAAGAATGAGATTTGGGAAGAAGCTTCTGCTGGAGGAAAAAAAGAGAGAGAGAGTTCTAGAGTATTAATACCCAGACAGAGGCAAAGTCTAGGTCCACCTGCTACTAACTGTGATGTCAGCAAGCCAGTTGTTTGTCTTTCTTTCCTTCCCCCTTTTCTTTTCTTTGTAACTTTTACTTCAACCAATATATACTGACCACTTAGCTCTTTGCAAAAGCTGGAAGAGATCAGGGAGCCACAGTCCATGCCAGAACTGGCCGGCACAATCTGAAGCAGCAATAGAAGATGAATGCAGCATTACACATCTAGTAAGTCCAGTGAAGAAACAAGACTCCAATAACGTATATCAGTGAAGTATCTGGTCCAGGCCTTAAGGTAATGGAACGTTGCTATAAGCTGAGACTCAAGAAATAACAACAGTTAACCTGAGTACAAACAAACATGAGAAAGACCATTGCAGGCAGAGGTAAGATCTCAGGCAAAAGCCTTGCGTTAGGAGGGAGCATGATGCTTCTTTGACATTTTAGAAAAATAAGAAAGGCCAGTGTGCCAGACATTCAGGTGTGCATGGTAGAATGGTACATAACAAGGGAAGAGGGCAAATACAGCAGGCTGCCCTAACATGTGTTAAGAATATAAACTTTTTACCCTAAAATTATGATTCAGTTAAAACTCCAGTTTCCAGAATGGGCAGAAGGGCTTCAGAGGTAAGCAGACTTGCAGGGGGACAACTGAGAAGATATCACAGCCTCATATCTTCAAAACAATCCTGTAAAAACACACTTTCTGAGGCTGACAGCCACTTGGTGGAGCATCAAACTTTTTCTCTAAAATGCATTGGGGTTACCTTTAAAAATCAAAGCAGAGATCTCACTGTGAAGCACACAGAAGATGTACTTGCAGGAAACACTCTGCCTGTGCAACAGTTTTCAGAGAAGAGACTTTGCCATGTAATAGCACAGCTGAACACATCTGTCTTCCTTAGCGCCGAAGGTCAGATGACCCACGGATGCACCACAGACAGAGCCCACTGCCTGGAGAAACCCTCAGTACAGCCTGGGGTTCAGTTCTGATCCTCTCCCCCCACGCTTGCCTTGTGAATAGACAGTCAAGGAAAAATAAAATAAAACTCTAACTTCTAGTCTCTTGCTGTTAACTACCGTGAGGTAGAGCATTACAGGGTGCATATAAATACGGGTTAGAAAAGAAAAGGGAATGGTCCAAGAAATCCAAGGATGGACAAAATTAATCTGCCAACAAAATGCAGTCACTGGTCAGAAAGGTTCATGTTGAAGATGCAGGGCTTCTCCAACATCATTCGCTGTCAGAAACACATAGGAGTTTGGTTAAAACTCAAAGAGCCAAGACTCACTATCTAGTTAGCTCAAGCCTGCTCACTTGGTTAGCTGTTGCAGAGACAGGCTTGGTGCAATCCTACCTCTGGAAAAGCAGAGACAAGTAGATTGCTGAGGCTTCTTGACCAACCAGTCTAGTTTAGTGGATGAGCTTAGGCCAGCAAGAACTATCTTTATAAAACAAACAAAAACAAGGTGGACAGTGGCTGAGGAATGACAACTGTGATTATCCTCCAGTCTCCACATGTACTTGCACATATATGTATGTACCCATACACAAAAGTACACACACACACACACACACACACACACACAAGCTAAAGATCCTCAATTTAGGAGATTTTGTCTTTTTCTGGGAGTGACTTGGGCTAAGCAAAAGGAATAGAGGCATCACATTCAAGAAGGGATCTGAGAAAGCCCAGCAACACAGAAACACAAGCCAGAGAGGCAGGGCTTGGGCTCTGTGAGGCTCTGAGGTTTGCTTCATTTTTTAAAACAGAAAAAAATATAATCTGTCCTGATTTAACATGAACCTATCCTCCAAAGTCCTCCCAGATGGTATTGCATAGGATGCCCAGAAGGAAGCAGATGGGAGAGAGTGGATTGGAAGGTGGCAGGGAGCAGGGTTGCAGGGAGAAATGTGATGGGATCTTGAGGAGAGCCACAGAACAAAAGGAAACCATGAGAATGGGAACGAATAGAGGTGATACAGCAAAAGGTCTGGGAGGCTGTACCTCAGGGTCCAGGGTGGTAGGGTGCCCTTCCCTAAAATGAAAGGTCAGGAGTGGGAGAGCAAGTTCCTTTAAAGTCTGAGGGGGGGATCCTGGGAAGCCCCACCCCTTGCTGTCCAGTTGAGGTCCATCAAGAAGAGATGTAGTCATCTAGCATGTCTGATGCTTGGATTACACAAATCATCAAACTTGGCCACCCAAGTTCACCGTTGTCTTCCCTCAGGTACCCTGAATTCCTGTTTGAGGCTCTACTTTTTAGAGTGACAAAAATTTAAGCAAGGTTTTCTATTTCCCCAGGAGCTATTCCCATATTCCTGGACCTACAAAGGTCACTTCATCTTTCCTTCAGTCTCTTTAGGCATTTACTCTAAGTGTAAGCCTATGCCATTCCTTTGTACTGGCATGAGGACGTTAGAGAACTGCCTTATTCCATCAGCCATTTTTACCCTCTTCTGAAGGTTCCACAAGGTAGGAATGCCACACACAATGCTCACCCTGGGGATGACACAGATTCTCCCTACTCTTGGCTTCTCTGTATCCTGTGTGGGCACATATTCCCCACTTCCTCCAATTTAGAGACATGGAGTAGCTGTTCTCATAAACACACAGCAGTGTCTTGCTTCTCCATCTTCCTTCCAGGGACAAGGCTGGGCACTGAGAGGTTTATAACTCCCTGAGCACTTTGATCAAATGGCTAGAGGAAGTGTGCCCACACACTACCTTACAGGAGCAGCCACCAACTCAGTGGCCACCTCCCATGCCCCATCTTCCAATTAATATAGAAAAGTTACTTCAGTTTAGAAACTGCTCCCATGGTACTGAAATGGGCAAGATTTCTGCCTTCTAAGGGGATCAGAGATGATTTCCCAAAGTGAGCACATCAGCTGGAGGGGAAAGGATCAGAGACAACATACAGAGTTCTCAGATGCTGTGAACCCAGTTCTCCTGGAAAGCACTGCTCCATTCCGGCTGGCTACAACATAAATCTCTTGCCTCCTTGCTTGCATTTGATGGTTTTACTTTGAAATAAGCCTGGTGGGAAAAAGTGCCATATAAAACATACCCAAAAGGAGGTCATAAGCTTCTGCCTATAGACTCCCACCTGGCTTACTACTTCCCATGGAGGCACATATCAGGTCTGGTTGAGTCAAAGGACCAGGCTTCCCAAATAGAACTACCTGAGGACAGGAAGAGTGAGGACAGTCTACTCTGTTTCCCCAGATCACAAGATGCCCAGGCCACCCACTGCTTCATCACCTGCAATGTCAGCTAAGACCCTTACACTCATCAGCACCCCCTGCAAGTAGCAGGCGCTCCCACCCCTCTGTCCCACATCATGAACAAGCAATCATTGTGGCCTCACACCCATCACAAATCTACTTGAGTTATCAGTTTCTGTAGTCAGAAGGAGAGAAAGAGAAAGTCTGGAAGCTGTACCACACTGAGACTACCTCCACCCTTTTCAGAGCTCAGAAGTGCAGAAGAAATATTTCCATGAACATTTCACAAAAGTCATAGGAAATAATATATTTATCCAAAGTTATATATAATACATATATGTGTATGTAGATATATTAAATGAAATTATATATTATGAAACTGTGCCATTTGGGGTGATAACGTTCCTCCTAAGAGCCATAAACAATCTAAAAAACTCCAGTATCATGTGTGAGAAACCCCTTTCTACTTGTGGGTTAGGGTAGTCCAAGAAATCCCCTAAACAATATAGGTTATTGATGTTGCCTTTAGTTGCTTCCTAGAATTTGATAAGTCCCAACAGGAGATTTGAAGACATCACACACTTTGGACACAGTACTTGGAGGAGCTAAGCTGGAACTGACTTAGAATCCTCCTTCCTAAAACCTAATTCTCGTTGTTCCAGAAGGTGCAATGAAAGTGGCCAAGAGAAAAATATAATCAATAGTCATAACCATCTATAATGCATATGAACAACAACAATAACCAACATTGCAAGATATCCACAAAGGTGCAGTAGTCACACTTATAACTTGAGGTAACCAACAATTATCTGATTGGACTTGGAGTTCACTCAACAGTAGGGAATTCATGCTTGGTACTGTGATCCTACCTATTTATCCAGAGCTGATGAAGCCATGGAACCTAGAAAAGAGTCTACTACTGCTCCTTCCCTAAATCAGCATAATTCCTAATTACAGCCTAAATACCTATCCATATACCCATAGATCAGCTCTCAACTCTCCTTTTGTTTCAACATTTTTTTATTTATTCAGGTTACATCTTGATCATAGCCCCCTCCTTCCTCCCCTCCCAGTCCCACCCTCTCATCCTCTTCCCTCTCTCCCTCCTCTCCTCCTCAAGTTAGAGAAGCCCCACAAATCAACCCCCTCAGTTCATCAGTCACCCGAGGGCTAAGTGCTTCCCATTAAACTAAGGCCTGACATGGCGGCCCAGGTAGGACTAGGGGTTCCACTAACAGGCAACAGAGTCCATGACAGATACCGCCCTGCACCCCCAACTTGCTAAGAGATCTGAAATAACTTTTTTTTAACAGGAGATAGAGAACACTACAGAGAGTCACAACTGGTTGCAATGTAGAGAACAATTGACTGTGGGTGCTCGGCCCTAACTGCTATATCTACAACGTAATCTCTATACCTAAGACTCAGGAAACATCATAGAAGAGAGGGTGAGAAGATTGTAAGAACCACAGGAACAAAATGTCTATAGTGAGAACATGTCTCCTATGTACAGGGAAGTAGCACCCATTAAATATCAACAATATGGTAGCTTAAACAAGACCTGAACAATGACAATACCAGTTGGTATGATTACGTTAATGGAGGACTTCTCACAAGTCCCACTGTTGTTTTAAAAAATAAAAAATCCCTTCCATTCAATTTTATCAATGAAGACTCAGGAGCCAGATGTTTGGTTGAAAACTTAGTATCTCAGAGAGGCAGAGAAAGCACCCAGCTGACATTCCTACTCCACCAAAGTCAAAAGCCTTCCAAGCTCAAAGTCAAAAGCCCAAAGCTAAAAAGCCCCTTCTCTTTCTCCACACAGTCTTAAATACCCTCCACCTCAATGTCCCTCCTTTCTGTTTAATCCCTGTCAGCTGGTTTCTTGCTCCACCTCTTGACCCTAGGGTAAACTTACTTAATTCTGTGTACAAAAAGCTCTTGGATTAAAGGAGTATGCTAGGGCAGATCTACATCACAAGTTTTTGTTTACAGGAAACAGAAAGCTCTACAACTAAAGACTGAGCTACCCAAAATTAGAAACAATTCACAATCTTGGGGTTCACAATGAGATCAAATAGTCTGCAACATCCCCCCCTTGGATGAAGATCTACAGGCAGCTAACAACTGGTGAGAAAGGGATAGTCAGTCTTCCTCTGGGGACAAACTTCTAATTGGTTATACCAAGTGGTCAGCTCTAGAAATATACACATACAAGCAACAGTAAATAAACTCAGCATATATGTGGTGTGTGTGTATATATATATACATGTAACAATAGTAATTAAATAAAAAGAGAAAAACATGCACAAAAGAAAGAAAATTATAGAAATACTCCATGGAAGTAGGAGGGTTTAAAGATAGAGGAAGAGGTACAATGGAGAGGAGCTGGACATGATAATAGAAGATTTAAGATGACCAAAGTATATTATATACATCTATGAAATGTCATAATGAAACCCATTATTTTGAATAATTGATTAATTATAATCAAACGAAAACAAAATCCACCTCTCAGAGTAAGAACGGAAAACCTCAGTGAAGTTAGATATTCCAAAGCCACACAGCTAGCTAGGAAGTGACAGAGCCAGACCTGAAGTCATGACAGCCAGACTTCAAAGCCCAGGATCTTTCCAGAATGTTCTACCACCTGATGCTTTCCCTCTGAGAATTTGCCAGGGACCTCTCAACATAGCAGTGTGACCAGATCCAAGCATCTGCGACTGAATTCCCAGATATGTATACAGCAAAGGCAATGTGTGCTGGTCAGAGTTTGCTTCTTCCCTTAGGGCTTCCAGACACCTGATGCACACTAGGCTGGAATGTAGGGAATGAAGCTTATCCAGGGTGGGTTAGCAGGATCTCTGTCAGGCAATGGGTGTGAGGACAAACAGCCTTCTCCGAGATGGTTTACAGTGAAACAGTTCTCTTTATTTGGGGTGAATAAGGGTTATATAAACTGTGGGGAGTGGGTAGGAGTTCTCGGGGCAGTTGTATATTATGGGCTCGGGATGAGGTTCTGGGAGTGCTTCATTTACATGAAGAGGAATTCCAGGTGCTTGCTGGATATCCTTATAGGGGGAGAGGAAGTTAAACCTGTAATTTGGCCACCAGGGTATGTGACTACCTCATGGTGGGGATTGCAAGGCTACATGTACCATGGCATGCAGACTCAGAACAGGGAGGGAGTGAATCTTACTCCCTATCTCAAGATGAGATTTTCAGGGTTTTGACACGCCTCTGCCTCACTCTTGCTCCAGGACAGTTCCTCCAGTGGTTGGCAAGACTCACTTGCCCCACAAATGTACACCTGGGTCAGAGAAGAGAGATCTGGCTTGGGGTCCAGGCTTCCTGTGTCAGCTAAGGCCATAGAGAGGCTGCCACTGTCTTAAATCTTGAGCTAGCACTTGGATCAAAGCTTGGCTCTGCCCCTCACCAAATCAGGAATGCTGGTCCAGTAGTTTGACTTCTGCAACTGTTTTAACAATTCTGTATGAGATGTCAATCCGGCTACTCATCTCATAGGGATAACACAAGACTTTCACAAGGACTGAAATTGCTTAGTAACCATTCAGCCATGTGTTCTCAGTGGGACTTATTACCTCCAAAAGAGTAAAGAAAAGCTGACTCTTGAGAGGTGGAAATTTTAATATATTTATATTTTATATATAATAGTCTGTGGTGTGCCAAAGCTAAACCCTGTTCAACCAACAGGATTGAATCTCTTACTATTTAATGTCTTTCATTAGGAAGAAATGAAATCTACATTAAAATTTCTCCTTAAAGGAGCAATAACAAAACGAAGACTGAAAAACTCTACAATGAGCTACCTCTTAGCCCTTTGCCCTCTGCCCTCAGCATCCTCCTGCCATGTACCTCAGTTCTGCATATCAGCATCATCTCCTACACAGCATGAAGACCCCTGAAGATTCTGTCCCTGCTACCCGTCATTCCAAGGCTCCTCCCAACTTTTGACCCTGTGGGTCCCTTGTTTATCTTTCACATTTCAGCTTCAATCCCACTGCGCTGTGAAACCTTGTCCTATCCTCCTAGGAGAAAGCAATCTCTTTTTCAAAGCCCGCTGATTATGCCTCTATTAAAGCAGTAATTCAATTTATACCCTGGTGGAGTGAGTTGTTTACATGGATGACTATGAAATGGGAAGATATTAAATTGCAATCCCCTCCCCTGCATGGCTCCAGCACTTCTGTATTGAAAGGAGGAAGTTAGCCTGCTGTCTTAGCTTCTGGAACTCTGGGTTGTGCCAGCCCCTGAAAGGAGGGCAAGACAATCCAGTTGCCATGGTGCTTGACAACACTAACTAAAAGTCAATCCCCCCTCAGGAAGTCTATGTAGATCTAGGGGACAGAAAGGAGATCCATAGATGTCTAGGACTGTGGGGGTGTTTGAGGGAGGTAGGGAATTCATAGCCAATGGGGCTGACGGAACTGTTCCAAAATGAACTTTGAGTTAAACCTATTCAATTGTCTATTTCTCCTCGGTGAAATGTCAACTCTAATTCCAAGGCCTGTTCATATTTAAAAGGAAAGTGTTCAGCCCAGAGAGCAGGAGAGTGGGGGCAGGGCAGAAGGTAGCAAGCAGTGTGCCAGTGTGAGCTTTGAGGAGGGTCGTTGCAGATCTATGTAGACCTATCTGCAAGACCTGGGGTTTGAGGACCATAAGGAACAGGGCGGACTACAGGCTGATGCTACAGACAATCTACATCAGTTTCAGAGTACTTTTATCCAAGAATGTAACAAAGAAAGCAATGATCCTAGGAAGGTTGTTGTTCGAATTCAGAAAAACATGTAAATAAGCATGAGTAAGCACATACTAAAGATTATCATAGCTGCCCTTTCCCAGAGCTTTCTCAAGACAGAACAATTGAAACACAATTGCCTGGCATGTGCTACAGATTTTACGAGGAAAACACGAAAGCAAGGCAGAAGCCATATCGAGATGATGGGCACACTGAGGATGACACTCAGCATATCCTTTTGCCAGATTGGGGAAACACTATAACTGACACCAGACAAGGGTAAACATGTCTTATAAATTGAATGTAAATGCTTGTCACAGGAAGCACAAAATCATACCCAAGAATGATCCAGGAAACAAACTGCACTTGAGGTAAACGACCCTCTGCCTTTTTTCCCTGGAGTTTCTCTCACAGATCCCCAGGCATTGTTCACCAAGGGTCATTCATTGTGTCCTGACAAAGAGTGATAGTGACACCTGTTTGAGATTCAGTGCAAGACAGATAATGGTGCCCATGAGGTTTCCCTTGGTTTATGAGCGAGTTAGCTCTTACAGGAGAGATTCAGAAGCTGTGAGGCCAGCTACCATGGCCTGGATGAAGAGTCAAGAAGGGCTTGTGTTTTTTAATTCTCATTGTGAACTCGGCAGTACTGAGAATCACATAGACAAACACCTTTGTGTGTCTGTGACAGCATTTCCAGAGGGAGTTTATCTGAGAAGATCCACTCAGAATATGGGGGGCACTAACCCGTGAACTGAAGTCTTAGACCCAATAAAAAGGAAAAGGCTAGCTGAGTAGCAGCATTCATCTCTCTCTACTTTGTGATGCAAACACAATGTGGCCATTGGTTGCCTGCTACTGCCACCATGCCTCTGTCACTGGGATGATGAACAGCATTCTCACATCTTGATCAAAAACAAGCCCTACCTTCCATACCTTACTTTTGTTGGGTATTTTGTCAATGAGAAAGTCAGTTGCTAGAGAGACGGCTCAGAGCTTAAGGGCACTGGCTGCTCTTCTAGAGGTCCTAAGTTCAATTCTAAGCAACCACATGGTGGCTCACAACCATCTATAACAAGATCTGGTGCCCTCTTGTGGCCTACAAGGTCACATGCAGGCCGAATACTGTATACATAATAAATAAATGCTCAGTGTAGTAGCACATGCCTTTAAATCCAGCCTAGGGAGGCAGAGGTGGGTGGATCAACGTGAGTTCAAGTACAGCCTAGTCTACAAAGTGAGTCCAGGACAGCCAGGACTACACAAAGAAAACCTGTATCGAAAACCCAAAACAAACAAACAAGCAAACAAACAAAAAACAACCGAAAAACCTAGAAAAGTCAGTCATTAATACAGGCCACATGGGGTATCTTACTTAAGGTCTCTATTGCTGTGAAGAGACATCATGACCAAGGGAAACCTTATAAAGGACATTTACTTGGGGTTGGCTTACAGTTTCACAGGTTTAGTCCGTTATTGTCATAGTGGAAGCATGGCAAAATCCAAGAGGACACTGTGTCTCACACTGGGTGGAATTTGAGCATAGGAGACCTCAAAGCCTGACCTCACAGTGACATATTTTCTCTAACAAGGCCACACCTACTCCAACAATGTTATACCTCCTAATAGTGCCACTCTTTATGGGCCAAACATTCAAGCACATGAGTCTATGGGGGCCAAACCTATTCAAACCACCACATGGGGCAACTTCAAAGCTGCAGGTGTTAAACTCCAAACGGGGCACAGGGAAGACTGAATATTCAAGCCAGGTACTCCCAGTCTCTCTGTGGGTGCCTGCATTTGGAATTCCATGGCTTGAGTCCTGTTTTGAATTCTGCATCCTACTAGCCACATCACACGATCCTTCTGAACTTTAGTAATTTCATCTTTGAAATACTGCTTACAGTGTTACATAGAAATGATAGAAAGTTTCCTGTATTATCTCTGATGTGCCACAGATGTCCAGGAAATGATACAGCTAATTTATAGCAACAACAACGAATGTTAGTACTGAGTCTAAAGACACTCTGCTAGGCACCTAAGATACAACTAGTTATAATACATGTGTCACAGCAACATCCCTAAAAGGAAAGTAATAACATTATTACTAATCACTTGGTTACTAATAAGTCAACAGTCTGTAGTTATGTAATTAACTACACAGCCAAGAGCTGAATGCAGGCCTAAACTGCACCATCCTGCTCACACAGGATGAGGGGTAGTGGGAAAAGAATCACCAGTTAGAAGCATGAGGGGTTTTGGGTTTTTTTTTTTTGCTTCTTCAGTTTTTTTTTTTTTTTTTTTTTTTTTTGTTGTTGTTTTGTTTTAGGTTTTTCGAGATAGGGTTTGTCCGTTTAGCCCTGGCTGTCCTGGAACTCACTCTGTAGATCAGGTAGGCCTTAGGAGGAACAACAACAACAACAAAAAAAACAACCCAAAACAAAAACAGGATACTTAATACCTTTATCAAGAATAATCTCTATGTCAGGCACTGGGCCAGGAACAAGAGAAGAAAACAAACATACCTTCCTGCCATTTTGTTATCTCTAGAAATTCCTAAAAAGGAAAGAAAAGGGAAGACATCCTAATGTTGCACTGAAGCCAACTTACACAAGTTCCCAAAAGCCAATTAGCATATTTTCTGAAATTATCCATGTTGGCTGTTCAACCATTCCATTATTGAAATTAAATTACACAAACATATGACAAATTCTATGAAAAAACAAAGATACCACGTCCTGGTAGCTCACCGCACCCTGGTTAGCCTACAGTGACCATGTCCTTGAAGAATATGCTGTGTCCATGGGATGGGGGTACAGTGGAAACTGCTGTTTTTCTACCCAGCTCCAGATCTGGAGCAGCACAACCTGCTGAGGGGATATTTTCACCTCAGGAATCTGCTAGTTCTACAAACCAGTTTGTGGATTATGGTTTTATTGACCATCCAGATTGAAGAAACGGATGGAGAAAATGACAAAGATACAGAGTAAATGTACAAATCTATCTTGTCTCTTCCCCCAGTGTTGTAAATGGCACAGAAAGCTAAGTAAATCAACATTACTGACTCAGTAAAGAAGGTACCCACCTCCTCCTCTCTTTAAAATGAACAAAGCTCTGACCCACAGCTTTATTTGTTTGGTGTTCATCTTGCTCTTTGGTGAAAACCACCAACCCATATCCATAGTGAAGCTGTGCAACTATCAGTTGTAGATGTAGATTTCTTACACATAAAACTAATAACTACCAGAAAACATCAGTTGAACCTTCTGTAAGATTCCATTGGCTATATGGCATGGATAATAGTAAATATTGTATGTCTTATTATCATCTATAAATTATATACAATCCATTCATTATATAACTAAAATTCATAACAAGCTCACTGAGTGTACATGTACCAACCTTCATTCTTTTCCTACACGCTAAATAGAAATAAAGGTCCAAATACTTTGCTTCTTTCTATATGCATGTCTTCAGCAATGTGACTCTCCAGGTTCTACAATTTGACCTTGTGGCTTCCATCAGTCAGTAGATTGAAATGGAAGGTCTGAGTGTTTATTCTTAACCTGGACTTTAAGAAGCCTCATACCACCCACTGGTTTTTCATCCTTATCCGTCATGGTCAACATAAGAGAGGATGTGACACTTTGAACAAAACATCGTCAACACTATGACCCCAGGTAAAGGTCCAGACAAGTCTAGCCAATAGAAGAAAAGCCACCAAGCCAAATTTAGCTGCCCTCATACCTATGAGTGAGCTGTCAGCTGACCTGTACAATATATAAACACAACCATCTGTTGCTCTGTGTTATAAAGACTAATTTATATATTCATGATACTTGAACGGAAGACCACTTGACTGTGGGTCACATATCCTGTTTTTATGTATTCTTAGGAATTTAAGTTGGACCTGACAGCTAAAATTTTCATTTTAGCTATAGTTAATTAGCTGAACACAAACTTCAAGTCCTGTCTCCTCTGCAGTAGCCACTACTGGAATTTCTACCTGCTCCTTATTATCATTTTATCTGAACAACTTGTAATTTGCCCTAAGCTTACATCACATGTGCCAGAGATTTGGAGAGAATTTATGCAGAGAACTTGAGCTGGCTCCATTTATGTCTCTCATTTGTAAGCTTTTTTCCATCACTTTAGAGACATGATAATCATTCCAATTCAGTCATCTTGATCCCTTAACCAGTAAAAGATATTTGGAGTAGCTCTTTCAATAATTACCAACCTGAGAATCAAGACTGGAACCTGACCTTAAGGGCAAACCTGTAGAAAGGAGAGATGCTCAGTGCTGAATTTTTTCTTCCAGGTTCTGGACTCTCAGTTATACCTGTTTTTATCCCTATATGAAGCTTATTTTTCTTTTGCTTTACTTTAATATCTTGTCCAGAGTTTTTAATTTTTTTAACTCCAGGGTTGGCCCAGGAGAGATGACTTCATGGCTACTAGAAGCAAACTTTCAACCACAGGTAGCTGTGATATCTTAACAGAATCTTGACCCTTTCGCTCATGGTAGCTTCCATTCAAATAACCAAAATCTAAGTTGACAGCCTAGCTCTGCCAAATTCTTCATAATTCCTGCTTTACAGTTAATATCTGTCAGAGATACTGGGACAAAAGCTGAAGATAGATGCTCCAATATATTGAGAGATATTGAGGACTATCCAGGCAACCAATTGTCTTCTCATTTCTTAGTTTTGGAAGCTGCTTGCTCTGAACTTCCTGTTTATTCAGATATATTTATCCTTCTCAGGTCTCTGATGTGGTTGAAGACTAGACAGTTATGGTCTCACAGTTAAATTTTAAGTTTTTTGGGAATTAAAAGAATGTTCTAGGTCTAAGAAGATGTTTTTAACTTGGTAATGCAAGTTAGGATGGAAATAAAGTTAGATGTATAACTTTAAACTCATTGAGATAGATCGATAATAGAATATTAATATTAGTTACCAAATACATATGGACTGGACATTGGGAATGTATGTTATACCTTATAATTTTCTTAATTTGTGGCCTAATTTTTCTTATTGTTTTATATTGTATGTATTGTTATAAGAAGAAGAACCTTTTATTGGACTAAAGGGGGAACTGTTGGAGGGAAAAAAGATGCACCTTAAATTAAAAAAAAAGCAGATAGGAGGGTGAGGAGGAAGAGGGTAAGAGGGTGAGACTGGGAGGAGGAGAAGGGAAGAGACTATGATTGCGATGTAACTTGAAGAAATAAATAAAAGTTTTTTAAAAAGCAATTAACCAAACCCCCCAAACTTTAGGGAAAGACCACTGGAGACCTCTACTGATTGCTTAATTGAGGGACTGAATCAATGAATTGTGCTGAGTGACACAAATGTTAGGATCTCAGCAACCAATTGGTACAACTGCAACATGGCTGTAATCAATGACTTACTGGCTGTTGTCCAGCGTGGTGTGTACAAAATGTCTACGGAGACTGGCTGAAGGAGCCAGAGTCCACTGATCTGCAGGAATTATACACTTGAGCTCAGAATCAGGTTGGGAAATCATCTTCCTACCCATAGGAAGTTGCCACAATTCAAATGTCTTTACAGGTTCAGGGGAAGTTCACAGACCTTGAAGGAAGGGTGGGAAGGCCTTTAAGGAATGTTGCTACCAGGAGCCTCTGGGTACTAGAAGATATGTTCCCATAAGGAAAGCATCCTGGTTCATTTGATTGGGAATAGATGACTAAAAACAATTTATCATCTGAAACAGAGTGCTTCTGAGAATGAAGATGATCCTAGTAATAATTATCCTGGGGGAAAATGGTATAGAAATGCTATTGTCCCAGGAAAACTGACATGTTTTAGAGATTGAGCAGTGTTGAGCATTCTTGTTCTTCTATACACAAACGATGGGTAATCTGTTCCTTGTGCCCTATAAGTAATAAAGTCATGGGTGGCATAGTAGCCTCCTAGTTCTCTTATGTGTAAATAAGAAAGCTTTATTCAAAGGCTCAGGCAGCCTGGAAAGGTGGCCACAAGCACTGGAGGGAAATAAGATCTGGAAATGAATACAATTATCCCAACTTAAAGCTGGCTCATAAAGATAGCCATATGGCCAAATGTTAGTGCCAAAGGATCTGAGAAAATGTGAGCCTGTGTCAGACAAAAGAGGACATTCTAGGAATGTTGAAGGGAACAAAGTTCATGCTGTACAGTGCACATTCTAGAAACTGGTATTCTAATTACTGAGATTTATCCATTCAACAAACATGTATTGAGCAAAGGCACTCTGTTAAGGGTGCAACATACAGTGGCAGTTTAAAGGAATATCAGTTTTTAGGGATCAGAGCCTCATCTAAGGAACTAGGACATCACGAATCAATCAGGAGTGAAAGCTCCACAGCAATTGCTGAAGTTCAGCTCGAGAGTACACATTAAGCAGACAAATGGCAAATAAATAGGAAATGGGGCTGGGTCAAAACCTGGGTCATAACAAAAAGCATACAGAGTCACAATAGAATGTATGTACAGTTACAACAGAAAGCATGCCTGGTTACACTAGAAAGTATGCACTGACACACTTGAGAGCACACATGTTCACAACTGAAAGCATGCAAGGTCACAACAGAAAGCATGTATGGTCAAGCCAGACGTGGTGGCACATGCCTTTAATTCCAGCACTTGGGAGGCAAATGCAGGTGGATTGCTGTGAGTTCAAGGCCAGCCTAGTCTACAAAGCCAATCCAGAATAGCCAGGGAGTACACAAAGAAACCCTGTCTCAAAAAAAAAGAAAAAAAAAAGAAAAAGAAAGAAGGAAAGAAAAGGAAAAAAAAAAAAAGCATGTACAGTCACAACAGCAGCATGCAGGGTCACAATAGAAAACACGCATGGTTTCCATTGAAAACATGCATGACCACAGCAGAAAGCAAGTGAAGTTACAATGGAAAGTATGTATGGTCATAATAGAGAGCATACATGGTCACCACAGAAAGCATCCACAATCACAACAGAATGCAGCATTCTCAACCATATTCATAGTGGTTTTAGGCATAATAATCAGAAACTGGAAACAACATAAATGTACCTCAAGCAAAAAGTAGATAAAGAAAATGTGGTGCATTTACACAATAGAGTATTACTCAGCTGTTAGGGAAAAAAATGACATCTTGAAATTTGCAGGTAAATGGACAGAACTAGAAAAAGATCATCCTGAGCAAGGCAACTCAGACACAGAAAGCCAAACATGGTATGTACTCACTTATAAGTGACTATTAAGTAAAGGATAATCATGCTATAATCCACAAACTTGGAGAAGCTAAATAACAAGAGAGGACACATGGATCTTCTTGGGAAGGGGAAATAGAATATATTTGTGGGTGAACTAGGGGCAGGTAGGGATGGGAACAGAGGGGGATCATGTGAAAGAGGAAGGGGCAGAGAGAAAGAATACAAGGAGAGACAACTGGAATAGGAGGCATTTAGGGGGTGATGTGGAAACCTAGTGGAAACTTCCTGGAACCTATGAAAGTGACCCTAGTGAGGACTCTTAGAGTGGAGAATATGGAGCCTGAACAAGCCATTTCTGTAACCAGGTTAGGCTTCCTTCCAGTGTTGGAACTGGAACACCAAGCCAGCCAAAAAACCTTGGACCCACAACCTGTCCTGCCTGCAAGATGTGCTGGAGTGATGGTGACTCGGAACTTGTGGGAGTGGCTAGCCAATGTTTGATTTAATTGGAGGACCAAGTCACAAGAGGAATCACATGCTTGACACTACCTGAATGGTCAGGAACCCGACGTTGGTTGTCCAAGGGACCTAGGGTAGAACCAAATACAACTGACCAAAAAAAAAAAAAACAAAAAGAAGTCAATGATTTATTCTGAATGATACTCTGCTATATTCATATATCAGTGCCCAGCCCAATTATCATCAGAGGGACTTCCTCCAACAACTAATGGGAGCAAACACAGACACACACAGCCAAACATTAGATGGTGCTTGGAGAATCCTGTGGAAAAGAGGGAGGAAGGATTGTAGGATCCAGAAGGGTTGAAAAGACCAGGAGAACACAGCCCACAGAATCTTCTAAGCGAGGCTCAAAGGGGCTCACAGAGACCAAAGCTGAAATCATGGAGCCTGCATGAGTTTAGCTTGGAGTGTTTGTGCAACTTCTAACAGTAGAAGTGAGGGTATTACTTACTCTTTTGCCGGCTCTTGGGACCCTTTTCCTCCTACTGGATTGCCTCATCCAGCTTTGATATTAGAGTTTGTGCCTAGTCTTAATGCATCTTGGTACACTGTATTCAGTTGATATCCCTGGGAGCCCTGCTCTTTTCTAAAGGGAAATGAAAGATTAGTGTATCTGGGGGAAAGAAGAGGTGGGGGAAGACTGGGAGAAGGGAAGGGAGGGAGGCTGCAGTTGGAAAGTATTATATGAGAGAAGAATATTTTTTAAAAGAAGAAAATAATAAACAATAGAAAGCATGCACAAGATGACTACATCACCAAAGGCCAGTCCCTCCTTCCCTCCATCTTCCTATCATCCAATCCCAAGTATGACTTATGTAGTGATTCCTGGGACAAGCTAATACTGCTAATTCTCAGAGACACTGGCATTAGTAGGTCTTCTCTGGGCTTTAGGTATTGGTGAATGACTTCCCTGAAGTATAGGGGAAGGTTTTAAAACAAAATGTTTTCATCTAGATAGCTCATAATATCACTGAAATTCAGAGCCACTTTACAATCACATAAAGAGCCAGATCTCTGCTGCTCTCCATTCCTGACTCTGGGTATTCCAAGAATGAACAGGTACAGTCTTCACCCTTAACAGTTCACAGGCTGGTGGAAGAGACAGTTCATTGCAATCCAATGAGTAAGGGTACTCACAAACAGAGCTTAGCAGAAGGCACATGGTATAGCCTAAATGTAGAATCCAACATCGGGTCTTGTATTTTCTTTTTAAACAAAGAAGATGTGTACTACTTGAGAGAAGAAAGTTCTCTCTGGAGAACCATTTTCAAACTCCATTGGATCATTACCAACAATTCTTTTGTACTTCATGCATTTGTGATAAGAGTACTTTGCACCATAATATATTAGTAAACATTTGTTGAGTACCAGCTAAGAGTCAGAGGAAGGTGCTTTATGACATGCATTTGACAGCTGTTGCTGTGTAACAAACACAGAAGTCAACATGATAATATTGACTTTTCACATACTTTTGGAATTTCTTGGGACTGGGTGAGTTGTCAAGGCTACTCCAGAGGTTATTCCTTATGTTGGAAGTTTGAAGTGTCCTAAGTTAAATTCTCCATGTATCTCTCACCTCTTGAGGTATATCTATCAAACCCTACTCTGCAGGAACCTTGCATCACTAATATTTCATTTGATTTAAATAGCCATGTAGCTGAACCCATGGTCAAATGTTAGGCAAGCTTCTCTGTTGCCTTACAGAAGAACTTACAAAGTTGAAATCAGCAGCCCTGGACTTGGGCAAGAATGAAAAACTGGGACTAACAGCTGGATTGCTATGTTACACAGGATATTTTATAATACCCTCAACACTGTGTAAGATGGACATCATCGTCCCAGTCAGAGAGAGAGAGAGAGAACTAAGGCTTAGGGTTAGTATTCCTCTACTACGTTTGAAGAAAGCCAGAATCAAACTCAGCACACCACCTTAGCGGTGCCTTCCTTCTGATCTCCCAATCTTCATGATTATGGTGAAGAAACAGCATAAATGATTAAAAAATCAACTGCTAAATTCCTAAGGTAAAAGAACAAGAGAAGCTAGATGTCCTTTAGAGAGGCCTATGCAGGAGAATGCATCACTGGCTTCTTCTGGAAAGATGTGTGACAGGACTAACTAACACCAGACTGTCAGGAACTGGCCTATGTCTGTCCCACGCTCATGACACCAGAGCCCAGGAAAGGCAGGACATTTAACATAGGCTTAGTCATTGAGACCTGCCAGTGTGCCACCAGGGTCATGTTACATCCACACAAAGGTTTTTCAACATCAATGACAACCTCTGTGGGCAGAAAACTGCTGTTGTTATTCTTAAGCCTATGAGGATAAATGTACCCTCACTAAGCTCCACCACCGAGCAGGAAGGCATAGGCCACATGTGGGTGGCTGAGTCTTTTCTCACGTGAACTGCTGGAGGGGAAGGAACCCGAAAGCACCAACAGGGTCAGGACTTCAGATCTACGGGCCTCGCCACTCAGGCCCCTTTGCTGTGAAGTGAGAACACTTGTCGTTTCTACCTTTCTGGGTCTTTCAGGTGTGGCAGGCATGAGAGACTACTGTGCCCAGACAATGCCTTGACCACAGCAGCTCTGTGATGGTTAGTCTTGACAGTCAATATGATGGGATTTAGAGCTGCCTCAGAACTAAGTCTCTGAGCGGATATTTGAGGGATTAGATATAGACTAGGCTGATTGGAGTGGGAAGGCCTAACCCTAAATGTCACCAGTGCTTTTCCATACTCTGAGCTCCTGGACTGAATAAAAAAGGGAAAGCAAGATGAACACCAGCATTCATCACTTCCTACTCCCTAACTATGGGTACAGTGAGACTGGCATCTCCTGCTTCCTCTGTCATGGCCTCCCTACCACAAGGGACTGTGTATCCCCTGGAAATATAAGCACAAATAAGTCCTTCCTTCAGTGAATTACTGTTATCTAGAATTTTGTTGCAGCAATAAGACACATCACTAATATAAACACTGACTCTCAGCTGCTAAGAAGGATGTGGAATACCCTATCCCATAACTTATGTGGCCCAAAATGACTTGGAAGATTCCACAGTTACTCCTATAGTCAATGACTGACTGACATCAGTATGTGAAAGCCCAGCTATCACCTCAGGAGAGGAAAATGCTATGGAGTGACTTTGACTTGAAAGCCCTGTTAGGGATCAGGCTTCCTCTGACCTGGCTGGTCATGGCTCTCCACAAAGACAAGTCAGCAGGGTACACACCACTTTCTGAAGGAGAGCATATCATCATGGAGGTGTGGTACTTCTTACACCTCCAGAAACCTCAGCTTTGTTCTTAGGATCTTTCACTGATTGGATAGTTCCCCATCCACATCAGCTATAATAATCTGAAAAGTCAACTGACTGCCACTGTTAAGTATCTATAAAGTGCCTTCACATCGATTCCTAGATTAGTAGTGCAATTAAATGAGTACCAGAGCCTGCCCAAAATTCCCTCACTTCCTTTGCTATCTCATAGGTTTTTTTCCCCTGAAGGCCAAATCTCATTAATTCTGAGGATCCTGAACCTGTCTTTGTCTCAGCTCTGATTTCACATTCATGACTCAGAGAACATCACAGAAGAGATGGCAGAAGGATTGCAAGAACCTGAAGACATGGCTACATGCTAGTGTCTAGACTAGACAGAGATGCTGTTCCCATGAAGTCTCAACAGTATTATGGTTGTTTTCACAATACCTGACAAAATCACACCAGTTGACAGGCCAACATGGATGGAAGAAAATTTGACAAGGTCTCACCCCTAGCTGAAGAGCAACAGGCAGTCAATGGCTGCCAAGAGAGGCAGTTTTGTCTGATTTTGGGGTTGGTTTTTTGGGGTTGGTTTTGGGGTGTGTGTGTGTGTGTGTGTGTGTGTGTGTGTGTATGTGTGAGAGAGAGAGAGAGAGAGAGAGAGAGAGAGAGGAGGGAGGGAGGAAGGGCGATCATAAATTTAAGTGGCCATTGTTGGGAGACACAGCAGAAATTGGAGAGGAGAGGTAGAAATGTTATAAACATATACTCTGCTCATGTGAAATCCTCAAATTGAAAAATGAAGGAAAAAGAATTCTCTCTAGGGCCCCACTAATCTCTCAGCTTGTGACCACTAATCGTGATCAGATGATTTGGACAAACCAGTTATCCCTATCCCGATAGCAATTGCATTTTAATGAATACCATTGAAAAAAAAAGTTTATCACCCTAGGAACCTTATTGCTTCTAAGGCTTGGCTTGGGGTCATCCCTCTACTGGGACAAAAGTTGGAGTCACGGTCGTTAGCTTGAGTGTGTGGCCATTGATTTGCTCTGAAAACAAAGATAGGGTTGGTGTGATAGTGTTAAGTCAAAAGCTCTTAAATGGAAAGGCTATGGTGATCTCTGCACACAGACCCTTGAGTTCTGATGAGAAGTTCTAAGTAGAAGAGAAGTGTCTAGCCAGGCACTCTTATGGTACTGGGCACTTTCACACAGCTGTGGCCAATATGTTTGAGAGGACAACCTAAGGAGGAGGGATTCACTGTGGTTCTCTGACTTAGTGATTCAGTCTGTCATGGTATTGGGGGTCAGGTGGGGTAACTCTCATCATCATGGACCGGACACAGATAAGGGGGAAGAAATAGAGTATGGCAAAGCCCCCAAAGATACTCCTGATTATGCCATCTTATGAATCCACCAGTATTCATCCATCCATTAGGCCAGAGTTCTCTTACATTAATGGGAAACACCATGCCATCATAGGCACATAAAGAAGCATGGTCTCCTAATCCCGTAGGTCATTCTCAATCCAATCAAGTTGATTGTTAAATTTAATTAGAGCGTCCACCTTCTTTAGGCTGACAAGACAGATGCTACACTATCCAAAGACCCAACCAGCATATCCTGAGGCTTTCCTTTCTCCCACTTGTTCACGTGACCAACTCCTGGTCACCTCTAAATTGCAACACCATCACTGACACCTTGTGTAAGCTCATCCAACTTCTAAGTATTATCCAGGTGTGTTATCATTGTGCTGTATATCCCACTTTAACCCAGGAGAACTTGTCCTATTCAATTTCTTAGTCTTCCCGCCAGGACCCTGAGTAGTCCCAATCCCGGGCGGGGCTCAGAGAATGGCAGACACATAGGGCTAAGAGAACAACTGCTACAAAGCAGGATTCCATGCTGGTGGGTTGGAGCACCTTGCTCATTGCAATGTTGCCTTTAGGAGAAGACAGAAACATGCTCATTCCATTCCCATTCAGGGATCATTGTCATAATAAAGGTTGTTAAGCAGCATAAAGGAGTTAATTCTGGCTGGATAACTTCAAGAAGACTGTCAAGAGCAACGTGCATCCTAGCTAGCTTTAATGATGAACTCAACACTGACAGACCCACAGGACAGGCATTGCTCTTGGTGCCTAGAGTGACATGAGAGGTATCTGAGAGGAGAAAGGTACCAGTGTGGGAAGGTAGGTCTGGGCCAAGAAGGGGTCTTCCATGAACCCTCCCACCAAGATCTGCACCATCTGTCCACCAATAAGACCCAGTGAAAGAACAAAGCCATCATTCGGCTGGTGTGAGTCGAAGCTGAGGCCCGGCTTGGATTTACAGTGACATACATTGATTTTAGCTCTCGGAGGGTGTCTGCTCACTGTAAATTAGAAGATTTATCTGCAGGAGCTACAGAGATAAGCAGCTTTGCACATAAATACCTTCTCTTCCTTTTTTTTTAAACAGAGAGGACTAACATGCTGAGATTGTTCCATAGGAGAAAATGTAGAGAACTCCTTGTGATCTACTGTGGACAGCATATGGGGGGACAGCTCATATGAGGTACACAAGGACCACAGGTACCCTGGGGCTTCCAGAACTTGGAGCTATCCTTTCCTCTCTATCCCCTGCCTACCACAATCTAAGGTATGGTGAGTCACCCATATGCATGTTTCTTTGTTTTTAAGGAGTCACTCATTAATTTATTAAATCTGGACTGAGGGTCTGAGATGCTGGCCTCAGAAATAGGGACTGTTAGCAGACACAGAGGTGAATTCATGGGGCTCAGACAATATCAGGGGACGTGGCCCAAATTAATGGTACGTCATCAGGGATAACCCATGCTAGGAAGAAACCAAACTGATTGATATGAAAAATACAGTCAGGCTCAAGGTAATCAAGAGTGGCCTTCTTGCACAATAATATCCAAGTAGTGTGTACCTGAAGGTGACAGTGAGATAGTGTTGCAAGGAAGTGGGAAGAAAGCATTCTAAGAATTCAGGGAAGGAACTGGAACATTTCAGAAACAGGAGTACAATGAAGGTGGCTGAAGGCTCATGAGAGATATGAAATGAGACAGAAGAAGTGAGTGGGTTGGATCCCCCAGTCACTGCAAAAGTTTAGATTTGGTCATAAGCTTCATGGGAAGTCATCAAATGGTTTTAAGCAGAGGAGTGACTTTTTTTTTTAAGATGGCTCTGGTGCTGCTGCAGATTGGATTGGATTGGAAGGATCCACAGTAGAAGGGAGAGCATCCAAAGAGTTTCTCTGTATCATCTGGGAAGAGGGAAGGATGCCGTGCTGGAAGGCAACGGAAGTGGCGGCAAGTGGGTATAATGTGAGCCTCAAGCTGAAGGACTGCCAGTCCTAAGTGCTGAACTAGTCAGGCAGCCATGCTTCCGGCTATAGATTCTCAGATCATTAACAGCCACTTACAAGGAAACCAGCTTGCCACTCCACCACCCAGAGGCATTGTCCTCAGACTTCTGGCCTCCCTGCCACATCTGGGTGGAGTTTTCTGGAACCTGAGCTGTAACACTGGGGCACCTTTGCATTGTGTACTGGATTTGCTTTCTCACAGGATCCAGAAAGGTTCACAGAGAAGGACTACTTACAGAATCACATGTCTAGTGAGCTCCTTGTTTGAAATTCTTCCCCTCAGGACCTTGTCCCTTTGTTTGGATATCTTCTTTATTCTATCTCCTTTTATAATTCTGAAAAGGAGATTCTCCTCATGTTCTATGCTACAGCCTTATTTAAAAGCTAATATGTTCTGGATCCATGTGGGTTTGTAATTACTTTCATTATTTGGCAAAATGATTTCAGATTTTAGACTGATTGGTCCCAACTGAATTGATTGGCTCAAACTCCAAAAGGACTGCTATCATTCTGTGTTGAAGATGAGCTGAATTATGCTCCCCACAGTATCATGTGTTTGAACAAGTTGGTCCCCAGATGGCAGTCCCATTTTTAGACTTTGCAGAACCTTTAGGAGGTGCCTAGATAGAAGAAGGGTGCCAAGATAGAGACATTAAGGGTTACAACTGAATCCTTCATCCAGAATATGTTTCACCAAACCACAAGGACATTTCCTCTCTCTGCTTCTTAATCCCCCAGATAAATCACCCTGTCCCTCCTGTAGCTGTAAACTGACCCAGTCAGTTTAGCTGCAATACCTTCCCTTCTGATATCATGAATCCAAAAACTACTTCCTCCTTCCAGCTTTTTTTTAATCAGGCATTTTGGCACAGCAATGAGATAAGTGACTGATACAGACTCAGACTAGAACATCATAGACATTAGGCTTCTACTTTCATTCCCCTCTACCCAAAGGGACAGTCCCATAATATCTGTTCTGAATATTTTTACTGAGTACTACTACAGTACATCTAAGACAACAGTGTGGCAAGCGCAGATGGTTACCTCCATGGAACCTGGCTAGTTTGATTGTTAGAGGAGGTTGTTTGTGATGATGGGCTTAAGCCTGGATAGCAGCACATCACCTTTTCACAGTGACTGGTTGAGCAGAGCCAATGAAGCAGGAGAGGAAGCCCATCAAGGGTCTTCCAGAAAGTTTTTCTTCCCCGATAAAAAGAGAAGTCAGTTAGGAAACATTTTCTTGTCTCTCTACTGGAGAGCATGAGTTATTCAAAGACAGATATTTCTGGAGGATTCCCAAGGGCAAATGCATCACATGCCACCACATGCTATGACTTGTCCTGCACCACCATGAGCTCATGGTGCTGCCATATCCTGCAGGAAACACTCCGGGGAATGTAGGTTCCTGGGTTCAGCTCAAGCTCTTATTCAGTTTGGAGAATTCAAGCATCCGGTGTCACTTCTTGGGAGTCTTGTGGGCCAAAGCCAATCAAAACTATGTCTTCTAACATATCATATGCTTCCGGTCAATCCCATCATTCCAATTACATGTCACAGTCACCTGCCAGGCCAGATCCCTTTGTCCAATGTCAGATAATGAAATATGATCCCAAACTAACAATGGTAAGTAACTTAAAGCTTTCATTTTGTGCCAGGCTCTTGGCATGAACACTGCGCTTCATATTCACAACTGCCTTGAAATTTACTGAATGCTTACATTACAGGTGAGGGCATGAGACAGACCAGACAATCAGTCCGCTATGGTCAGAACCATGTGCCTGGAAGGAGAGACACTTCAGAGACCTTCAGTGGATGGATGAGTGGAGGGCTACAACTTGAGCCCAGGGTAACCAGCTAGATAACTCATGTCCTGGCTATAGTGTGGTACCAGAGACTCACACCTGTGTTCCCAGATCCTAGGAAATGTGTCTGTTCTTCCTGAACACCTGAAAAAGAATCTGATCAAAAGAATACATACTGTAGAGGAAGAGACAAAGGAAAGCTTATCCCTTGAGTCAACAGTTATAGAAGGATGTCAGAGAGTAAGCAGAGGTAGCCAGAGGTCAGAGAACAGCGTCCTCTTTCTCACTCCCATGAAAACCATGGTTTGTGATGGGGAACTGTAAATATCTAGAGAGGCTTTGGAAATGCTCAGAACAATGAGAGAAGTGGTCACCTCTCCAAGAGAAGCAGTTTCATGAACCTTATGACAAACCTCATCAAAATAGGACAAGAATCTGTCATCAGCACTCTACATAGATCCACACTTGACTTGATGTCATAAAGTCATAAAGACATTACACACAGGAGGCTGGGCTGGGAAAAGAATAGGGAAGGGTAGAAGTCTGAATGTCACAGATGTTACACTGAAGGGGCAGAATAAATAGTCAAGAGATTCATTTAAACAACATAAAGCAGGATATTCTGTTAACTGACAACCTCAGATCTCCAGTGCCCTGCACACAGTAGAGTGTGGGCTAGAAGTGTTAGAAGTAATAGAGGGCTCATTCTCCTATATATCTAATTGTAGTCCAGTTTGTCTGTCTGTGATGGTATCTCAGTAGCTAAGTGCTGTCCAGGACTCTATTTAAAAAGCTACAATGTAGGAAACAGTGTTGAGCTCCAGCAGGGTCTAAGATTTGGTTCTCTCCAAGTTCAGAATCTCTGTGGCTGAGGAAGGAGCACTCCTGTTAGAAAGGCAAGCTCTAAACCAGGTGTGGTGGTGCATGCCTTTAATCCCAGCACCCCAGGAGGCAGAGGAAGGAGGATTGCTGTGAGTTAGAGGCCAGCCTGGTCTACAAAGCAAGTTCAGGACAGCCAGGGATATACAAAGAAATACTGTCTCAAAAAAAAAAAAAGGAACTGAGGGAGGTTGATATGTGGGGACTCCCCCACACTGGAAGAGAAGGATAGGTGGAAGAGAGGGTAGAGGGTGGGAAGGTGGGACTGGAAGGAGAGGAAGGGGTTGTGATCGAGATGTAACTTGAATTAATAAATACATGTTTGGTTTTCTTTTTTTTTTTAAAGGCAAGCTTTATTAAGAGGGGAGGATTTGATCCACCAAGATTTTATGAATAAGGTGGGATTTGAAAAGAAGAGGTAAAGAGGATGGGGTTGCAAGTAGAGAGAACCTGTAAGCCAGAAAAGCTGGACAGCCCTGGTAACTGGAGTGTCCACCTCTTGGGAAGTTATCAGCATACTAAAGACAAAGGGAGGCAGGTATATATGAGACCCAACCTCAAATGGGAAATTTTCAGTTCCTGATTTTCCATCCACAGGGACATCATTACATTCATGAGAACTCTCTATAATGTTCATCTACAGAACAGACTATTCCTTCTATTTTTGTTGTTATTGTTGTTGATTTGGCTGAGGAGGGGGCTGTCTGAAAAACAAAACAAAAGTCAACCTGTTATCTTCTCCTCTTTTGTTTTACCAACAACACATCATATCAAGATATCAGAGTTGTGAATGTAGTTCCTGGAACAGAGAGAGAGAGAGAGAGAGAGAGAGAGAGAGAGAGAGAGAGAGAGAGAGAAGGCTATATCTCAAGCTCTAGAAAACTTTAATGCCAAGCAGCTCCAGGTACCAGGGATGTGCAAGAAGCAGGCACACAAGAGCACATGGGCAAACCTTGTCCTTCAGGCATTGAGAATGACTGGAAGTAAGAGACATGGCACAGAAAGGATGGAGATATGGGAAATGGAGCTGGCTTATCCCATCTAAGTGCCTATGGCAGCTAAGAACCCAACACTGACAGTCAGTGCCTGTCTTACCCCTGGAGATGATTAAGGGGAAATGCAAGCCATCTTGGTGCCATTCCCATCCTCAGCTAAATGGAGTTCTTATTATCACAGTGCTAAGAAGAGTCAGGAACTGAATGGTGCTGAACTCTATGGCTGTGCTCCATGTGTGTTTCGTAGCCATCCATTAATATTCATGTTGTGACTAAGTGACTCGGGTTCAGCATCCTCCCACACTCCCTGCCTCTAGCACCTGGTCCCTAGTGTGATCCTTTGGAGGGCTGCACGCCCCATTTTCTCCCTGCCCTGAACCAAAAGTGACTGCCTACCTCATCATGCAGTGCCTGACATGCTCATGAGAGATAACGACACCCTACACCAAGTCTTTCCTTCCACCCATCCAAAATCAAATGAGCTAGAATGGGGTAATTTATCCTCCATCCCACTGTCCTCCTCAGGCTGGCCCTGCCTCGGGGGAGGAAGGACAGCTGGAGTCATCTCTTGGGATACAGAGAAACTGACTCCTGCATTGCTTATAGCAGCCTTGTCATCTCCCGGAGCTAGCTTTCAGTGAAGGCTGGGTACTGTGAATTACAGTGAGTAGTGAGGACAATGGATGTGTGTTATTCCCTTTCTCCAATCTTCATTCTTATGACAGTGGTTTTTGTTTTGTTTTTCAGTAAACTCTGGGAAGACTTCCCATCCCTTGGCTGAAAAAAGGTACAGGACATACACCCTGCTTCTGCTGCATTCTTCTCAAATTGGAACAGGCACACTGGTACTCTGGCATTATGGTGGCCATGTGGTCCCCTGGTTTAAAATGCAGAGACCTTGTCTCTGGCCCCACTGTCTAGTGGAATAAGGTTGCTCAGTCAGTTCTCCACATTCATTTCATGGCGGGACTGAAGAACTCAGAGCAGCATACAACTTATAAAGCTCAGGCCACAGAACAGTGAGATAGGCGTGCTACTGAAGATCCCATGAGAGGTCAGGGAGTATAGTGGACCTCACATATCAGACCATGTTTCATAAAGTACTTTAGTGCCTCCATCTTTTCTCCATTTACCTACCTGTATTTTTCATCCAACAGATATATATATGGCTAGACCCTGTGCTAGCTAAGCAGTGAGGAAAACAGAGCCTTTGTGGTCCACACACTCTAGTCCGAAGACAATTGTGTTACAGAGAGACAGGAGGAAAAACTCAGGGCAGAAGTGAAGGTTGATGGAGACAGAGGCAGAGGAAGTTGGGCAGCATTGCTGTTTTGCTAGAGAGTGATCAGGGATAGCCTGTGGTTAAAGAGCATCCCCAGGAACAAGACAACTTCAGGACTCTGTGCTCCTTAGGAAGATGAGGGTCATGGGACAATGTTGGGTAGAGAAACCATCTGACGTAACTGGGCTTTCACAGGCCCTTTTTTCTGCTACACCAAGATGGCAAAGGAGAAGGCAAAGCAAGGAAGCCTGCCAACTAAAGGAATAGCCAGATGATGTTGGCCTTGGGCCTGACAGTTTTGAGGATGTACTGCATGGTTTGAGGAGGGTTGAGGGCTGGAGACCACAGACTGTGCCTCTGGGTAGAGTCACATTCACCACTTATATTATGGAAGAATGGGGCCCTAGCTTACCACCTTCAGCTCATTGCCACCGAAGAAGTAAAGGGGAGAGCTTGGTCCTACTGAAGGTGACAAGTGTGGGCATGGATGAGCTGTTATTTCATTCTTCCTGAAGGAGTATGTGAAGAAGACAGGAATATTAAATCTTCCCATCCTGAGCTTGCTGTGGGCAGCACTCAGCCAGCCCTAAAGAATAGCAATCCAGGAGGGCTCACCTTGTCTCTGTCCCATTTCACAGACAGGGCACATGGACATGGCAAACAACTTCAGTGGGTAGGTGCACAGCTCCAGAGCCATGGCAATACTGAAGGCACTCCCACAGCAGGGCTTCTCGAATCCTATTCATTTCCTTTCCCAACAAGACATTTCTAATTTTCCCTTTCTTGGCCTTGGGTAGAAGGGCCTGTCCACCATTAGCCTGAAGCCTCAGCTTTCCCAGGGGAACAAACAGTCCCTCTCCTCTTCCATTCCAGCTTCTTCCTTCTCTCCCCACCTCAGGTTTGAATCTTGAGCAGGAATGACTCAACAAAAAGTCATATGGAGCCATGCATGGTGGCAAATACCTTTAATGCAGAGGGCAGAGGGAGGTGGATCTCTGGGTTTGAGGCCAGCCTGGTCTACAAAGTTTGTTCCAGGACAGCCAGGGCTACACAGAGAAACCCTATCTTGAAAAACCAGAAAATAAAAAAGTCATATGAATAAGTAAAGTTTATAAGTAACTTATAAACTGTTTATACTTAACAATTTAAAAATAAACCCACCCAACATACAAAGGATAGAATTCTTGAGAACTTTGTGTGTTCTTCTTTATTACATTTTGTATTTTTCTGAGCTGTCTACAACTTTCAGGAAAAAGGACCAACCCTAGGCTGCTGTGGTGATGAGTTCAGATGGACCACAGATAATGTTCCAGGACAATGAGCTGAGTGAACAACAGCTCTCCCACCAAGCTGCATTGCTCTCAGAAGTCACAGGGAACAGAGCATTCATGAGGGATAATTAAAGCATAATCCAGTGTTGCGAGGAGAATTAAAATGTGTTCCAATCTTCAAAGCGCACAGATCTCAGGCTTCTGAATTTGGACCGTTTCAAAGCTTCCTGGAATCTATCTTCATTTGGTGCCCAAGCTCTGGAGAAAGATGATAAACAGGCTTGCAGCTAGACAGCCAATTAACAAGCCACGGTGTGGAGAAAAACAGGCAGGCTTTGCTCCCTCACTCCCATGTATACAGCATACTGTCTGGAATTTGTGGGTGTGTGGTATGTGTTTGTTATGTGATGTGACATGTGTATGCACTTTGTGTGCTGTGGTCTATGCGCACGGTGTGGTATGTGTTCTGTTAAAGGAGTAAATGGGTTTTGTGTAGATGGTATGTGTTTAACTATGGTATTCAGGCATGACACGGAAAACAGAGAAATTATGATTTCTCACATGAGATTGTAACAAGATTGTGCCCATGGAGATTCTCTCTGGATGGGCAGGGAAACTGTCAGGAGGTGCACTGGGCTGCACAGGAGGCTCATGCGGCCCCATTTCCTCCCCAAGGATATAGACAGGTAACAGTCAATGTAGGAACGAAGACCATGGAGTAGTACAACACCCCACACTCCTCACTGTGGCTCCTGTAACCCCAATAAACCCACTGGCTTACCATGCTAGACTTGGCTGGAAATATTTCTTTGTTCTATCCTCATTGCCATATCAGGGGTTCATAGAGATTTATGTCTTTCCAGGAAAAGCCGCACAACACAATGTTATATGATGGGTTTGTGTAGTATGGGAATATCTGTGGAGTGTATGACATGAATATATATAACTAGATTATAATGCTTTATATTTTTGATGTGTGGAGCATGGTGTGTGTGTGTGTGTGTGTGTGTGTGTGTGTGTGTGTGTGTGTGGTGTGTGTTTTAGGTAGAGTGCACAGCAAGCGTGGCAGGGCATATGGCAGGAGGTGGGGTATTTATTATATGTGAAGTGCATATGGAATTTTGTAGGTGTCATTTATGACATATGTACAAGTGCTATGTGTAGTGTTTGTGGGGATGGAGTAAGGGTTGTTGGAGGGGTGCATATATGATATTTTTGTATGGGGTTAAGGGATTATGTATTTATTGTAAGTAATGGTATGTGTGTTCAGTGAGGGGTGTGGGGTGATATACATGGTGTGAAGGAATGTGTATTGACAGTGTCATTGTAACATGGGTGTGCTATAGTGTGGGCATAGGGTGATATGGGGGTACAGTGTGTGGTATAGAGGTGAAATTAGTGTTGTGGAGTATCTGAAGTGGGTGAGTTATATACATGTAGTTTTGTAGATATAGATATATATATATATGTATATATATGGTGTGGTGGTATATATACATGCTGTGTATGTGGTATATATGCAGTATATTTTGTGCAACATGTAGTGTATGAAGTGTGTATGCTGTGTTTTATTGACTGTGTGTGTGGTGCATGCAGTAGAGGACTGGGAAGGACAAGACCAGGCAATGCTTTGGAGCCTCAGTCTGTGGCCGTGGATGTCCCTGAGGAAGCTCCCCTGCTCATCTCCCTGGCCTTTAGCACCCTACAGTCTGTAACTGGCTGGTGGAGACTGGCTTCCTCTTCCACCCCCACATGGATAGAGGCATGCAGTGTTCAGTCTGGTGTTCATTCCAGAACCTCGATTCCCAGTGTCAGGAAGTGGTGGGAAAGAACATGAAGTATGGCCCCTGTAAGGAGTTAGAGTAATATAAATTAGATTTAGTAAATATCTAGGGGTTTCTGATACAGTCTCTTAATCTTGGGCATGAAGATCAACTTGGCTGTGGGCAATTAGCTTATCAGCTTATGGACTAAAAACAAGGTTTATGGTCTGGCATTGTTTTCAGCTGCTAAGTAGTCAGCGCCCAGAAGCTGAAGCCAGGTGGAACAAGGAGAGATCCTATTTAAGGACAAGTTGATGGATCCTGGGGGCCCCATGCTAGAGAGCCCCATGCTAGAGAGCTCCCATGCTAGCGAGTCCTCACGCTAGAAAGGACAATGAGTAGTTTGTATCCTCTGATGGAGAAAGTGCTGGTGGACTAATGGCCAGATCTCCCTGAGGCAGATAGAAGCTGGTGAGCAGAGAAAGCCTCAGCAAGACAGCAAAAGGCCAAGGACTAAACCCTGTGGCTCAGCTTTTGCCTAGAGGGGTTTGACCTTTCAGAACAGTGGTTTGAATGAAACTGGCCAGCTTTAAAGACTAAGGCAGAGCAGCAGAGTTGCTGATACAAAGGAAATAATTTGGCCTACAGATGGCTAAGGTCTCCCAGAGAGAAGAAAGCCCCAAGCCTTATTTAATGTGAAGTCACCATAGCCAATTTACCCTGACGGATCGACATCTGAGATATTCCAGAAGAAAGACTGCTAAGTGCTTTAAAGGGTCTACCACAGAGACTGTATCCTTCTAAAAGGTTAGAAAAATAGTTGTAATAGTTATCAATAGGTTTAGTGGTTAGGTAATAGGGGTTGTAGGTATTCATAGGGTTAGTAGTTAAGTAAGTGTTTATATTAGAGAATGTTTATAAGTGAATATAGCGATTAATAAACTGAATAATTAAAAAGGTTTGGTTACAGGCCCCAGACACTCTGAAGTGGGTCAGCACAGCTGTATGACAAGGGCATGCAGTACAACTTCTCCATTCCTCAGTTTCTTTCAGAGGCGCAAGTCTCATGAGGTTCAGATACAACATAAAAAAGGAGACTTGCAGAGTTTGATTTTTTGATTTTACAGCCATCCAGGCTATGAAGGCCTTCAGCAGCCAAGAACTCACACAGCTGAGGGCAGGGATCTCCCCAGGATCCCCACCCTGCAAAGCATCAAAGCTTTTGTCTCCTTTCTGAGAATCCAGGAAACCAGACTTCAGATTCCTCAAGATAAATGTGTGTTATATTATTAGTCAGAGAATCTGTGATCTTTTTAGAACCTATGCTGTCTCAAAAATTCTTCTTGTCCAACCACCTAACAGCTCCCTCCTTCCATCTCAGAAAACCAAGCACAAAGTAATCTCAACCTATAAGGCTCTCTGATCTTCTCAGCAGCTCTCCGCCAGAGTCTCTAATGTCCCAGGAACAGGTCTTGTGAAGTTCCTTCTTGCACACCTCACTCACTGGCCCAGGTTTCAACCCCTGACCTTGCTCCAGGCAGGCTTTGCTGAGATGCCTCCTCGGGAAAGGGGAATCCAGACCACTCTGAGAGAGTACTTCTTTCCAGTTGTTTTCTCTCCACTTTTCTGCTCCAGAGCACTTAACATCCAACATTGATTGCTTACTTGCAGTCTATGAAGACACAAGGGACTCGTGTCACAATGCAAACTCGCACATCTATACAGTGCTTCCCATTTCCTTCATCAGGGAAGGGGGAACATGAAACAAACCCCACTGTGCCCAGAGATAAAAGCGGTGCTTCCATCTTAACCTAGAACAATTTCCTCTCACTATGAGGAAACTTCTTCTCCAGGCTGAGTAATGCTGCAAGTTCATTTTAAGTCACAGGGTCCAGAGGAAGAGTAGCTGTGGGGGATGGTGTTGGAGGTGGAGAGGGGAGAGGTATCACCTTGGACTTCCCAGTCTAGTACTTCTTGACATGTGGGGAGACACCGAGTCCCATCTTCCTAGATTTTCATAGGCATTCTCCCACTCTCCCTCCCTCCCTTTTCTCCCATCTCCTTCCTGCTGAGTTCTCTTTTCCCCTTGGGCATGAGGTGGTTCTTTTCCTATGCTTCTCCTGCACTGCACTCTTGCCAGCCTCAGGTCTCTGGGCATGCCACATCTTTCATCTGGTCCAATCCTGGACTGCCACTTCAAGGGAATGTCTTCGGAATCACCCAGTGTCCTGAGAATGCTCCTCCTGGCTCTCCAGGACAAGCTGTGCTCCTCATTAGGGACCCCATTGTTCTTGAAACCTTGTGTGTAGCACTTTCGTTATCATTTCCCAGTAATCCTCTTCCCTGAAAAGCTGGGAGACTGGGTAGGAGTTAGATGGAGGTTTATCTCCTATGCATGCCGAAGATTCAGAGCAGAGGGGGATTCTTGATAAATCCTGCAAGGGACTATTTACTTGTCTGGACAGGAGGATATGCCACCCACATACTCAGGGAGCAGGCAGTGCTTAACTGTGGAAAACCACTATTGCACAGCTAGGAGAGGACAAGGTCAAAGTCCTTTGTACTGCGTTTGTTTATGATGTCAGAGACAGGAAAGGTTTCCAGGACAAAGGCTTTGGAGTTGTTCAGGACACCTGACTGTAGGAACACACCCTAGGCTTGAGTTGAATCTTCAGCCTGGGTCACGAGCCATACTCAGTTTCAATGGGACCTAGAGATTGAGTGGATCTATTGGTGAGCACCAGGGGTGGACTAACTGGGCTCAGGGCAGCAACACAGGGCCTGGAATTTAGTCTATTACTCCAGTCTCTCCAGGAGGGACAGCTGAACCAACTAGAGCTCCCATCCCTGGCTTGGGCTGAAAGAATTAATTGCATTTTGCAAGCTCACAGAAGATCATCCAACTTAATTAAGATTGGTCCATCAAGGGACCATCCATCAGTGGCTTGTGCAGCAGGGAAGGAGAGAATCTTAGCAGGGAGAGAGGAGGGAAACACAATGGGGAGAGGGAGAACTCTTCCTGCTGTTACAAGGAAGAATTCCTCATGGTAGGGGGTCCTGCAGGGGCATGGATCCCCATATCTGTGGAACAGGGAACAGGGTTGCTTAATCCACAGACAGTGCCTCCAACGCACCTTGTTTTAATCACTCAGTCCTTTTAATGTTCCAGTATTTTAATTAAAGGATATTCCTTTCAACACTGTCTTATTTTCCTCAGAGCACCATTACAAGAATTAGAAGCCACAAAAGCAGATATGACTAACTTATTCGGAACAAAAGAGGAGTCATCAGGATGACTATATACTCTGACTCTCTACCTCAAGCAGGAAATGGAGACCCAGACAAAAAGGGAACTCTCAGGGGTGTAGGGCAGCTTCAGATTATAGCTCTTCTCCCATCCACCAAGCAGGAAGGGCTGCCATCTTCAACTAATGGTACCAGTCTGTTCCTTTTGAAAACTGTTGGAAATAAAAATAAAACGCAAATATATATGCAGTTCCTATCACTCTGGCCCTGTAGATCTAAGTGTCTAGAACAGGGTCAGTAAACTATTGTCTGTGGGCCAAAGCTGGACCATCTACTACTGTTGGGGAAGGTCTAGTATCATTGCTTCTGATAGGCTGATTTCAATGCTGAGATTTGGTTACCACCCCTTCTGAGGCATTCTCTTGATTGGTTAATAAAAGTTGCTGTTGCCCAATAAACTGGGCAGAAAGAGTATAGGAAGGTGGGACTTCCTGAGATTAGAACAGGAATGCTGCATTTTACACAGAGGATTAGCTTAGACCACCAGGAGAAATGGAAATAGATAGACATGTTTGAGAACGCTGGAAGGTAATCACAGGCACATGGCTGTTTACGATTAGGTGATCTGGGTTCACTTAGAGTAGCTAATAGGGAGTCTGTCTGCCCAGCTAAGGGTTTAAACATTAAAAGGTTTTGGTGTGTTTAGTTATTGAGGAAAGGACCATGGCAGCTTATAGGCCGTCATCCAAGCAATCCAGACTTGCATCGAACTTCAGCGAATCTCCTGCCAAGCTGCCAGTAATTAATTGTACTGGCCTAATATAACAACTTATATTACTTAACAGAGTTTAGGTTACAGGTGGTGTTGGTCACCCTTGTCCCGGGGCTTTTTCCCCATGAAAAATCAGGCCACTGGTTGAGGCGAGCCAGGCCAGTTGGCTGATACCCCGCCAGGCCACCCACTACTCTGCCAAGCCTCTGGCTGCTCTGCCGGCCTAATCTTACAGTTTATACTTATTAATAAATACAATTGATAATTAAGTTGTAGTTTCATACTACTTTTATAAATAAAGTTGTATTGGAATGCAATTGAACTTGCTCAATTACTTGGCTGCTTTAACCTTAGAATGGCAGAGGCGAGTGGTTGCAGAAGAGACAGTGTTGCTTACGGAATTTAACATCCACCTGGCTCTTTACAGAGAAGTATTCATTGACCTCTATAGGACTGGTTGGATTCCCTGGCTCCATCAGGAATCCTCCCCACCCCCAGGTCTGGAAGACTCAAAATACTGTGTTAGAGCACACCAGGTGGGAACATGTCAAATAGCAAGGGTATACACTATAACTATACCCTGTATACTATCTGGCAAGCTTTACAATACTGGTGTGCTTAATTATTGCCTTGGCACTTCATAGTGAGAATATTCTCATTTACGAGCAAACAACTAACCGCAGGTCTGTGAGGTAAAGGAGCATGCCTCAGGCCACTAAGTTGTGACCATCCTCACTGTGCCTCAGCCGCCATACCAGGCATGCTCCCTGACCCCAAACTGTTGTCCTTCTCTAGACACAATCCAAAGTGAATGCCATCCCAAAGTGTTGAAAGCTGGGTGCAAAGACCCTGTGGTACCAACCTCTTACTGTGGCAGGGAAACTGAGGCCCGGTGAAATGAGACTTTTTAGGGTTACTCAGAGTCCGTGTAATAGTTGGGGGAAAGATTCAAGACTTCTTCCTAGTGGGATGGCCTTCAGTCCCTGAAATGGGATTCATTAAGCATGTGCTTGGAGTCACATGAGACCCTAGAAAGATCTGAGATCTTATCTCCATCTATATGATGGCCATGAGTGCCCTAGTGCCTCCATTTCCCAGAGGAAGACACTGAAGCTCAGCCATCAAAGGGCACATGGCCA
>CAJQZJ010031511.1:639778-728756 GCA_907164525.1 Lophiomys imhausi
ACACACACACACACACACACACACACACACACACACACACACACACAGGTATATATTTATGTTATGATTCATAACAGTAGCAAAATTACAGTTATGAAGTAGCGATGAAAACAATTTGTGGTTGGGGGTCACTACAACATGAGGAACTGCATTAAAGAGCCAATGCATTAGGAAGGTTGAGGACAGGTCTAGTGGGACAGGCTAACACTTCCTGCCTCTCTCACCCTTTCCTAGAAGATCCTACCCTGACCTTGAGAACTCGATTGTGTGTCCTCTCTTCTAAGAAGTGAACTTACGTTTCCCTATAACCATGTGCTGACACTGACCAGGTCTTCACCCAGTGGGCTCACAGCATTGTTTGAGCTACCTCTGAGAAGCACATGTTGCTACCCCTGTCTGCCAGAGCCCAGGGATACCTAGCAAACAGTGAACAGTACCTCGGTTTCTTGAATGAGCCCTAGAGTAAACAACACAGAGGTATGCTGACTAAGAAATGTTCTCTGCTTCTCCAAAGACCAGCAAGCAAGGCCAGCTTACTGTCAGAGGAAAGGGAAGGGACCTTGGCCAAGATAGCATTTCTGCACTGAAACTGCAACGTCAAAGAACAGTACTTTAGACAGTCCATGTAACAGGTTCCTTATTTTGAGATGGGATTTCTACAGAGGATTATAGCTCTCATTTCCAAGGTTCTCCACAGCACAGAATGCTGTTAATAGAATTTCTGCATGGCTACGCATTTTCTTGGCTCTATCATAGCAATGTCAACAGATGGGCAAGTCTGTTGAGGCCTAAAGTGACCAAAGAACCAGAGGGCAAGAGAGCTTCAAAGTCATGGATATGTCTAGAGCAGAAGTTCTCAGCCTGTAAGTCATGACTCCTATGGGGGTTGCATGATCCTTCATAGGGGTCACCTAGGACCACCGGAAAACACAGGTATTTATGTTATGATTCATAACAGTAGCAAAATTACAGTTATGAAGTAGCGATGAAAACAATTTGTGGTTGGGGGGTCACTACAACATGAGGAACTGCATTAAAGGGCCAATGCATTAGGAAGGTTGAGGACAGGTCTAGTGGGACAGGCTAACACTGGGATGCTAGAGGGGATGTCTTTCTCTTAACCTGGGCCTATGACACTAACACTGGTTTGTAAGACAAAAAAATGGTCTTTGTGCTGACACACCTGTAAACAGTGAGGCAGATAATGAATCCACAGTTTATGACAAGCCACCCATTCTTCACATTTCTCATAGGTAGAACTCCCACATCTGCCTCAGGTAGCTTACAGGCCTTCTTCTATTGAGGGGTCAGTACATGGCAAATACTTTTCTGACAGAGCCATGAGTCTAGACTGGTTCCTGCTGTTCCAGACTTGCCTTACAGGACACAGGAAGATGTGATCTTGGCCATCTAGGGTAGAGTGGAGTAGAAGGGAAGCAGTTGATGGTCGGGGATCCTGAAAATGATGACCCTGGTCTTGAACACTAGGAAGGGCAGGAGTCTGAAGAGTGATAAAAAGCACATAGCGGTGGGGAAATGTGCAGACAGGAGAACACAGCACACTGGCAGGCCTGGCAGGACAGTCTCACAAATTTCCATACAAATGGAGCAGAATGTCATGGAGAGAGGGAGAACAGGGAAAATGACTGGACAGCACAGCAGGAAACCAGATCTTTAAGACTCTTACAGGGATCTTAATGGGACTGAAATTAATGGGTGCCTCTCTCCAAGAGACCAGAGACACCTGATCAGATTAGATATACTCCTGTCATGTTCAGAGTGTGATGAAGAAGAGGAGACAAGAAAAGATTAGAGGTCAGGACAGGCTAGAATTCATGAAAGGCAAATGTAGGCATAATACACAAATGGGTATAGAAGGGAGGAGGCCACAGTGGGATGTTTCTCCACTGTCAAACTACATTTCTTCCCCAGCCACTCCAGTCAGGATCTCATGGCCTGCTCTGGACCTCCACCCTATTTGTTTTCCTCAGTCTGCATCCTGCCCAGATGCTGGCAGTACCAGGCCTCCCTGATCTCTCCTCTCTGATCTCATTCCTTATGGGGCCTTCTACTTAGCTTCCTCATTTCCTTCTGCCAATGTCCCTCATGGTCTTTACTAAGCCTTTCTTCTCTTCTAAGCCTGGTGCTCTGCCTAGCACCCAGCTTATGTATGGGCTCTGTCCTCATCCATCCTGTATCTTCTTGGTCTCAGGACTTCAGATACTGTCTTTAGGCCCAGGAACTTCTCATCTATACTTCTAACTCAGACCTCTCATGAAATATAAATATGAAACCTTATCCCTACTAGACACATCCATTTGGATGTCAACTAGTCACCCCAAGCTAAGAGAATAGAAACTGCACTATTCACATCTTAAATACAGAAGCTCACCCTCCCTTGTTAGCTAACTGCTCATGGTGTATACACTGCCCCCAGACCCAATCTCATCTCAGATTTGCTGGTGGCTGGTGTACCTGTGACAGACTCTGCTCCAATGGCAAGAGAAACTTAAAACAACTCAGACCCACCATCCTTCTGTGCCAGGCTCAGAAGTACAGAGTCAGTCTCAGTGAGCTGACACCTACACTTCCTTGGATTCTCAAGGCCTCTTTGTCTTGAGCTTTCTTCCACTTTCAGATTTAGCAGTGTGGGGAAGGGGGTATCTTTCTCATGATGTCACCTCTCTAGCTCCAGCTTCATTCTCTATCCCTCTTACACAGGTTAAGGACAAGATAGTAATAAATCCAGTCAAGTTAGCATTGTTTTGTAAGGAGAAGCAGCCACACATACACAGGTTCTGTATCTATGGAGGAACCATTATCCTGTTGACCTCCATATCTGTGTGGTTGTGGCTGAGTATTCTTCACTGTTTTATGGTAAATTAGTTTATTTACTGTATCTTGAAATAGTTAGAACACTAGACTATTTTGGGATTTTTTTGGGGGGGTCATGTATGTATGGTGTCTAGGGTAGTAAAATCAATGTGACAAAGTATCCATTCAATGAGAGCTCTGGGTCCACGGGCTAGTAACTCTGTGAGCTGTCAATCATCCACCCTCCTAGCAGCCAGATCTGCTACTTACTAGCTAGCTCTGCTTGTCACTAGAAGAACAAACTGGACCTGGGGCTGATGTCCTCAAAACCAATATCTTATCATCACTTGGCTCCTACCTGACTTATGTCCTGGTGCTCAGTTCTTTGCACACACTCTTCAAGGTAGAAGAAAAAGATGCAATGAATGATTTCATCCAAAACACCCTGACTCCCAGGACAGTCAAAGCTCTTTCCCAGATAGAGCCCAACATAACCAAACAAGAAAGAAGCTTGCAGCTATGTGGCATATCCCGTGCACATTTTGGCTCTGGAAAGGAGCATACTCCTCCCAGCAGTTATGGTTTTCCCACTGTTTGTAAAACAGGTCTGTTTCATGGGAGTCACAGCAGGTACATTCCATATCACAGTCTGGCTTAGGAGGACAGCTCCATGCACTGGAAACAGAAATTATAAATGCAACCCCAAATTTATTGAGGAAAGACAAAGGATAAATGAATGTGCTTTGTAGGAAAACATCATAAATTTCTAACTCTGGAAATATGTATTTATATACAAGACCAAAATGGGGTGATGCTACCCACAAGTAACTTGTAGAAATACCAAAATATTCACAGGCAGGAAGAAGCCATTTCAGTTGTCACTGAAGATTGAAAGCCTTTTAAAAGGGAGGGAACGTAAGGATGGAGGAAGGTCGTGACTTTCCCCTCACCAGACAACCATTTTTCACAGGGGAGATGGCATAGCACCTCCTCTGCTCGTCATTTTTCTCTTGGTTGTATGCAGACAGCTGATACTTTTCTGGGAACACACATCTCAGCTGTAGCCCAAAGTTCAGCTGACACAGCTGCTTGCTAATATCTATTCCTGGTCCTTACAGCAATCTCTAGGGTGTAAGATGCTGGGCCTTGTGGACAGCATAGAACCACAATTATATCCTGTATGCATAGCACAGGGTGGGCGGCTCTGATGCAGAGTATCTCATGTGCTTACACAGTTTGTCCACTCAGACTCCCTGACCTACTCTGAATGGGAAGGACCAACTGTCTGTTTGAAAGAGTTTGCTTAAAAGGAAGAGAAAAGTGGTAGGCAGGCTTCCTCCTGGCCTCTGAGTCAGAGGGTAAAGACAAAAGTTTTCCATATTGGACAGATCAACTTACTGCACAGCAAACAGAAGTCTCACTAACTGGACATGTCACCCTTCCATGCCTTAGGAGTCTAAGTCCCATTTAGTCCGCCCTGAATAATTACTTGTTTGAGGAGGGGGGAAAGAAGAACCATGTCTTGTAAACTTTAAGCAATAGGGAGAGCAGCATACTGCCTCAGAGTAAGTGAAGAATAGGACTCACAGATACTATGAAGTTCTTTTCCTTTGGGAGAAAGAGCCTACACCTGGCCCCATTCCTGGAATATGGGCTTCCAATACATGAATCAACCCTGCAGACTACAGACATGCCTCTCCATGGGATCCATACATGGTACCTGCTTTATGGTAGGTACTCAATAAATACTGAACTGTGCTAGTAGAATGTGCAGCAGAGAAGTATCTTAAAGGCCCATTGAAACAGATGGTAGAGTGGACACAGTTGGGGGAAGAGGTATGTGGCTTTTGCTATCTGAGCATCTTTCCATATTTAGACAATCTTAACAAATATGCCATTTGTCTGTTCTTTATGCCCAGTATATATGAATGCACATCACTGCCAGGGTCTTCCCACAGGGCTTCTCCAGATTAAAGATTTCACACATACATCCCAGGAAGTCTCTGCTTTTAATAGCAATCCTTAAGGTCAGGGAATCCTTCTATACAGCTCTGCACATTCCTCAAAAGCAAAGATCTCCACCTAACCCACCTCATCACTCTAGAGAACTGTCCTCCCAACTCTGTCCTTTCTCACTGCCCACCATTTTCTTGACCTGGTGGGCAGGGGTTGGAACAAGGCCTTGGCCAGGACTTTTGTTTGACATCCTGAAGATGCTCCTCTGTCAGCAGGTGTGTTAGTTATTTTTCTGTTGCCGGGATAAAATACCATGACCAAGAGCAACAACAACAACAACAAAAAATCAAAATATTAAAAAAAAAGAGTTTTTGGCTCCTGTTCACAAAATGCATAGACCCACCCTTCTTGGCTATTCCTTTCAGAGAAGAGTGCTCTAATTCTCAGATTGGTGCACCTTCTTGCTCATAGTCCCCTACCTACTGCTTTTTACTTTGGTCCATGTCCTTCAGCATCAGTCACATCAAATCAGCCTCTGTCCTAGCTTGGGCTGCTTTAACAGAGCACCTTAGTCCAAGTGCCTTAAGAACAGCAGGAGTGTCTTTTTCTCACTTCAGAGGGAACAGACAGCAGGAGGCTGACAACATGATCCCAACATGCTAGGGTCTAGAGAGGATTTTGCACATAACAAACTTGGCACTGACTTCATGTACCCTTACCAAACTACAGGACTGTGTAGGACTGTGTGAAGGACTGTGAACTAGTTTTCAGGCCTCATTTAACAACACTAGTCTCATTCATGAGCATTCTACTTCTATCACCTAGTCTCTCCCCAAAGCCTTACTTTCTAATGCCACCATCACATATGGGGTTAAACTGTAACATATGCGTTCTGAGAGATACAGACATCCATTCCATAATGGCCTCTCCCAGGGAGGACTGCCTTTGTGGAAATAACTCAAATTGACTCAACATGAGGTTGTACAGGGGCCCACTGGCATGTGTTAATTTAGGTAATGTAATTGTTTCTCTTCCAGGATGAGCCACACAATAATCTCTCCTAAGAAACAGGTGGGACTGGAGACATAGATCCATGCTAGTGTACTTGCCTAGCTTGGGCAAGTTTCTGGGTTCAATACCTAGTAGCATAAAAGATAAAAAGGAAAAACTGTCATTTTACCTCCCTGGTACTCCCAGGATGGACTCTAGATAATGCCTGCTGCCTGCTGAATAGAATCATCAAAGAGAAACTTTCACAGTTGAATTCTACATGTTAGCAAGGAGTTAAGTAGTTATGCTGTGTCTATAGAGCCAAGAGCAAAGATACTGCGGTCTTAACATATACCAAGCACACAGCCAACTGTTTCATTTACATAATCTATTCAATGGCCTCACTGGGGAGATTCTATTATTTTAAAATATTACAGAGAAGGAGACTGAAGTTCAGTGAGTACTTTTTTTTTTATAAATACTTTATTTTTTTTTCTTCAAGTTACATCTCAGTCACAAACACCTCCCTATTCCCCCTTCCTATCCCGCCCTTCCACCCTCTTCCCCCCAAAAGTTTCCCCTTTCAGTCCAACAGATGGTTCCTTCTCTTATAACAGTAAGTATTATATAAAACAACAGGTATAAATATGCCACATTTATGAGAGTTAAATGGCCCAGTATACCTTCCCAATGTCCAGTTTATACATATTTGGCCCGTGACTTTAACATTCTACTATCTAACCATCTCCATGAGTTTAAAGGTCTATATCTGACTCAACATTCATACTAACTTGCAACACACTTTTAAGAGTATCTTCTTAGATCTATAACACCCTCTTGATTCCTAAACAACTCAAAATTTAACTATGAGACTCTAGCTGTCTATTCTTCAACCACCTCAGAGACCTGAGAGGGATAAATATATCTGCTTATATAGGAAGTGCAGGGCCTGCAGCTTCCAAAACTAAGAAAGGACATACCAATGACTGCCTGGACAGTTCCCATTTTCTCTCCATACATTCCTGCATCAGTCTTCAGCCTTTGGGTCCTGTTTCTCTGACAGACATTTGTTGTAGAGCAGGGATTATGAAGGACTTACCTACCCTGTCTTGGCAGAGTTAGGCTGTCGACTTCCCTGCTACCAAGTTTTGTTTCAGTGAGTACTTTGTTCAAGGTCATGAGCTATGAAATGACAGATCTAGGGTTTAACCCAGGCAGATTCTACATTCCATCTGGTCATTCACTACACCAATGGTTGTGGCTAGGCAGACCCAGCCACTGTGACACACCATATGTCACAGACTTTATAGAAGACATGCCTTTGTGCTTTCCATCCAGCAAGGTACCCACAGCCTGCCTGGAGATGATAAGACTGCTCAGTGAAGGCACCTCAGCCCTGTTAGCTCACCATCCTTGGATCTGAGCTCATATTCATTATTACAAATACCTATGACGCTTGTGAAATGAGCCAGGCCCTGAGGAGGGTGATCGAGGGTCCAGGGACACCTGGGAGACCAAACCTCCACCTACTCTTCTAGATCTTCAGTGTGATAAGAACTAAGCATGCCTACAGCCATACTAGATTATGGTTTGAACAAAGTCTGTAAGAACTGGGTGAAGAATAGGGTCCTGCTGCCTTCCCACACTTCACAACTGCCCAGAAAGGGAAGAGAGCTTCTTGCAGGATGAGTTCTCTTGCCTGGAGTAGTCACTGATACTCAGCTTCTCTCTAGTCAGAGCTGGGGAGAGGGATAGAGAGCAAACTGAGGGCTCTTCCAGCCAAAGCCCTTTCTGGAGAAGCAGGAAGTCCACAATGGCCGCAGGCTATTCTCTGATCAAGGAACAGCATATAGGTCTGATGTTAACATAAAATGTTTGGTTCTCATTTGACTATTCAGTGACATAGCCTCATCTATAATGCGTAAGAAACTAACAGAAAGGTAGTAGCTTAAAATAACCCCAGTTCCCCTGATCCAAATTGTGCAGGTGGCTGTCACTAAGTGGAGATGCTTTCTGCTTTACGGATCATAGAGCTGATTAGGCCTCACTGACCAAGCCTCCTCCTTAAGAATCCAGTGTCACCTAACCACAAAGAAGCTAGGTCACTCATGTTCACAGGCTCTAGAGAACAGCACCATGTGAATTAAGAGGCCCACTAAGCACTTACTGAAAGCTCGCCGCCAAGAAGAGGCCAGGACATACAAATAGGCAACTCTCATCCTGGGCCACACCTACATCTGATGCACAAGTGTTAAGGTGGGAATCAGTTCTACAGGAGAGGAAGAAAAGGCACCCAATAGGTTGGCGCATGCTAAGCAAGGAATGGGGGTTGGGGGCAAGAGGGCAGGTGACCCCGGGGTTAGGAGGGGGCCACAGTGAGGTTCTAGTCTGAATGTATGGGCACCTCCTAAGTTATCAGAAGAGTTATCAGAGCAGGAGAGGTGCAAAGATTAATCAGGAGGTCTTCAGTAAGATGTCTAATAAACTTCCCAGTGCCAATGCTACTAGCCCTGGAGAGTACATGTTGAAGAGTGAGGACCTAGATATGGGCAGCAGCCATAGACAAGGGGGGTCTTTAAGGAGTTTTGTACAGGTGGAACACGAAGGACACGCCGGTATGTAGGTGACTTATACAAGGCAAGAGAAGCAAGGTGACTCGCAGACTCCAAAACAAACACTTGAGTGGCATACTTGCATTGATCGGGGAAATGGAGAAGATGAAGATGGGGCAAGAAGTGGATAGCCTGTATTGAGGGGAATTCCCATTGCCAGGATGGAGGCTACTGACTCAGTGGAAATCCAGAGCAAGGACTAACCCAGAGTTGTATTGTATGGGGACAAATCCAAGAAAGGCCATATCATACATTTTACTTAATTATCTCAGAGTAGAACAGCGCTGGCTTTATACCTGCACCAGAAACAGACTAAGTGACTTCAACCATCCACATACTTTCCAAGAGAGAAGTTGCAGAGAGGAGGGACGGAACAAAAGAAAATTTATCAGTAGAGGTGAGGATGAGGAACAGGAAATAGGTACCATGAAAACTCCAATGAATGACCTCATCAGAACTCAAGCGGGAGTCTGCAGTTCATAAGGGACCACAGTAGAAAAACTGGAGCTTGGGGGATCCAAGATGGCGGCAGCCGGCGCGAACGTATTTTGATTTCGGGGTCAACAGTCACAAGGCGGCAAGTGTTGAAGGATGCTGTACAAAGGGCACGACCCCTTCTAAATCTCACCCAGCTACACAGGGACCATGGAAGATGCCCGGGCAGGATGCCCTTCCAACACTAGGACACGCTAGGAAGCCTCTGGACCCGGGAATCGGGATAACCCATCCCCCAAAAGGAGAAATCCCCGGTAAGTTCCAACCTAATACCGAGCCGGCAGATTCAGAAACCACACAGAGATAATCCCCACCCTGCTGGGCACTCCCAGGTCTCACACAGATGATCCAACTATCTGGGAAAGGTTGCGACCCTTGGAAGTGAAGTAGCTCCACTGCAAAGCGCCTTCAGATCCCAGTCTGTGACATTACTGGCCAGCTTCCAAGACTCCGGAGCGGCGGCAAGGCTACTGGAGCTGAACTGCAGATTTACCCCCTATAGGAACCAACCCCGGGCAAACTGTGAGATAGTTGAAACTGTCCTATATCGAACTTTTGTACTAGTAAGGGCCCTTGCGGGGGGGGGAATCAGAGCTTACTTGTGCACAGCTCCGCCACCTGAATTAATTAGGTCCCCACCTGGGAGGCGGGACTGAATGACTCACCTTATAGGGGTGGAGTAAGTTAACTCCTACACCACAGTGCCCCCTTTGGACCCAAGTCCATAAGACAGCAAAAAAAAAAAAAAAAAAAAAAAAAAAACAAAAAAAAACAAAAAAAAAAAACAGAGCGAAATCTCTCCAACAAAAGAAAGCAACGCTATTCCGTCCAGCCCAAAGCACCTCACCACAACTGAAACACATGAAAACGATGACAATTCTACATTATGGAAAGTGATAAAGTCCCTTCTAGAAGAACTTAAAACTATGAAGGAATTCAAAGAAGCCACAATTCTACAAGTCAAAACAACGAATAACATCATTAAAGAGCTCCAAGCCAAGGTGACCCAGCTTGAACAGGAAAAGGATAAAGCAATGAAAGATCTCCAGACAAAAAACAAGCAAACTGGAGAAGGAAATGTACAAAATGAACACCACCATTCAAGACATGAAAATAGAAATGGAAACAATAAAGAAAACACAGTCAGAGTTAAAAGAGGAAATGGAGAATCAAGAGAAGAGAACAGGAACTACAGATGTGAGTATGAAAAATAGGATGCAAGAGATGGAAGACAGGATCTCAGGCATGGAAGATTCGATGGAAGAAATCAGCACAACATCCAAAGAAAATGAGAAAGCTAAAAAATCTCTCACCCACAACATTCAAGAAATCAAGGACTCAATGAAAAGACAGAACCTAAGAATTATAGGCATAGAGGAAAGACTCCCACCTCCATGGTCCAGGAAATATCTTCAACAAAATCATAGAAGAAAACTTCCCAAACCTAAAGAAAGAGATGCCAGTAAAAATCTAAGAGACTTACAGAACACCAAACAGATTAGATCAGAAAAGAAACTCCTCTCGCCACATAATAATAGAAACTCCAAATGTAGAGAACAAAAAAAGGATATTAAAAGCTGTAAGAGAAAAAGGTCAAGTCACATAAAATGGCAGACCCATCAGAATCACACCTGACTTCTCCTCAGAAACTTTAAAAGCTAGAAGGGCCTGGACAGATGTCCTACAAGCCCTGAGAGAACATAGGTGCCCAGCCAGACTACTATACCCAGCAAAACTCTCTATCAACATAGAAGGAGAAAACAAGATATTCCATGACAAAATCAATTTCAAACAATATCTCCTCACAAACCCAGCCCTACAGAAGATCCTAGAAGGAAAATTGCAACACAGAGAAGATAACTACACCCAAGAAAACAGAGGAAATAGAAACCTCCACAGCAACTAAACAAAAGAGAAACACAAGACAGACAGCTATACCAAAATAATGGGAAATAACAACCCCTGGTCACTAATATCCATCAACATCAATGGACTCAACTCGCCAATAAAAAGACACAGACTTACAGACTGGATCTGTAAACAAGACCCATCTTTTTGCTGTATACAAGAAACACATCTCACTATTGAAGATAAACACTACCTCAGAGTAAAGGGCTAGGAAAAGGTCTTCCAAGCAAATGGACCCAGGAAGCAAGCTGGAGTAGCCATCCTAATATCAAACAAAACAGACTTCCAACTGAAGTTAATGAAGAAAGACAGAGAAGCGCGTTACATACTCATTAAAGGAAATATACACCAAGAGGTCATCTCAATATTGAACATCTATGCCTCAAATACAAAGGCACCTACATTTATAAAAGAAACGCTTCTAAAACTTAAATCGCACATCGATCCAAACACTTTAATAGTGGGAGACTTCAACACCCCACTCACAACTATGGACAGATCATCAAGACAGAAGCCAAACAGAGAAATAATGAGTCTAACAGAGATCATAAACCAAATGGACCTAACAGATATATACAGAATGCTTCACCCAAACACAAAAGAATACACCTTCTTCTCAGCACCTCACGGAACCTTCTCCAAAATCGACCATATAGTTGGACAGAAAGATAGCCTCAACAGATACAAGAAAATTGAAATAACCCCTTGTATCTTATCAGATCACCATGGAATAAAGCTGGACTTCAATAGCAAAAGAATCAACAGAAAGTCTACACTCACATGGAAATTGAACAACTCTTTACTAGAGGACCACTGGGACAGGGAAGAAATAAAGAAGGAAATCAAAGACTTCTAAAATCCAACGAAAATGAAGACACCACATACTCAAACCTATGGGACACAATGAAAGCTGTGCTACGAGGAAAGTTCATAGCACCAAGTGCCTTCAAAAAGAAAATTGTGACAGCTCATATTAGCGAATTAACAGCTAAACTGGGTGAATTGGAAAAAAAAGAAGCAAACACTCCCAAGAGGAGCAGAAGGCAGGAGATCATCAAACTTAGGGCTGAAATCAACAACGTAGAAACAAAAAGAACTATACAAAGAATCAATGAAACCAAGAGTTGGTTCTTCGAGAAAATCAACAAAATAGACAGACCCTTAGCCAAATTAACTAAAAGACAGAGGGAGAAAACACAAATCAACAAAATCAGAAATGAAAAGGGAGAAATAACAACAGACATTGAGGAAATCCAGAGAATATTTGGATCCTACTTTAAAAATCTATACTCCACCAAATTTGAAAACTTAAGTGAAATGGACAATATTCTTGATAGACTCCACCTACCGAAGCTAAATCAAGATCAGATAAACAGATTAAACAGCCCTATAACCCCTAAGGAAATAGAAAAAGAAATTAAAAATCTCCCAACCAAAAAAAGCCCAGGGCCAGATGGCTTTAGCACAGAATTCTACCAGACCTGCAAAGAGGAACTAACACCAATAATTTTCAAACTCTTCCATCAAATAGAATCTGAAAGAACATTGCCAAACTCATTCTACGAGGCCACAATCGCCCTGATTCCTAAACCACACAAAGACCCAACAAAGAAAGAGAACTTCAGACCAATCTCCCTCATGAACATAGATGCAAAAATACTTAATAAAATACTAGCAAACCGAATTCAAGAACACATCAAAAGTATCATACACCATGATCAAGAAGGCTTCATCCCAGGGATGCAGGGATGGTTCAACATATGAAAATCTATCAAGGTCATTCACCATATAAACAAGATGAAAGAAAAAAAACACATGATAATCTCGCTAGATGCAGAAAAAGCATTTGACAAAATCCAACATCCCTTCATGCTAAAAGTTCTGGAGAGAACGGGCATACAAGGACCGTACCTAGAAATAATAAAGGCAATATACAGCAAGCCAGTAGCCAACATCAAATTAAATGGAGAGAAACTTGAAGCATTTCCTCTAAACTCAGGGACAAGACAAGGATGTCCACTTTCACCATATCTCTTCAATATAGTACTTGAAGTTCTTGCTAGAGCAATAAGACAACTAAAGGACATCAAGGGGATAAACATCGGAAACGAAGAAGTCAAATTATCCCTATTTGCAGATGATATGATAGCATACATAAGTGACCCCAAAAATTCCACCAGAGAACTCTTACAGCTGATAAACACCTTCAGCAAAGTGGCTGGATACAAAATTAATTCAAAAAAATCAGAAGCCCTTCTTTATACAACGAACAAATGGGCTGAGAAAGAAATAAGGGAAACATCCCCCTTCACAATAGCCACAAACAACATAAAATACCTGGGAGTAACTCTAACCAAGCAAGTAAAGGACCTGTACAACAAGAACTTCAAGCCCTTGAAGAAAGAATTGGAAGAGGCCTTTAGAAGATGGAAAGATCTCCCATGCTCATGGATAGGTAGGATCAACATAATAAAAATAGCCATCCTACCAAAAGCAATGTATAGATTCAATGCAATTCCTATCAAAATACCAACACAATTTTTTATAGACTTGGAAAGAGCTAGTCTCAATTTCATATGGAACAACAAAAAGCCCAGAATAGCTAAATCAATCCTGTACAATAAAAAAACATCTGGAGGTATTACCATCCCAGATTTCAAGCTGTACTACAGAGCAATAGTTGTAAAAACACTATGGTATTGGTATAGAAACAGACCAGAAGATCAATGGAATTGAATTGAAGATCCAGAAATAGACCCACACACTTATGGCCACCTAATTTTTGATAAAGAAGCCAAAACGGCACAATGGAAGAAGGACAGCATCTTCAACAAATGGTGCTGGTCCAACTGGATGTCCATTTGTAAAAGAATGAAGTTAGACCCATACTTATCACCTTGTACAAAACTTAAGTCCAAGTGGATCAAAGACCTTAACATAAGGCTGGTCACACTAAATCTACTAAAAGAAAACGTGGGAGAAACCCTCGAACTAATTGGCACAGGCGACAACTTCCTGAACAGAACACCAACAGCTCAGGACTTGAGATCAATAATCAATAAATGGGACCTCATGAAACTGAAAAGCTTCTGTAAGGCAAAGGACACTGTCATTCGAACAAAACGGCAGCCTACAGACTGGGAGAAAATCTTCACCAACCCCACATCTGACAGAGGGCTAATATCCAACATCTACAAAGAACTCAAGAAATTAAATGCGAAGAAACCAAATAACCCAATCAAAAAATGGGGGACAGAGCTAAATAGAGAATTCACAAAGGAGGAATCCCTAATGGCTGAGAGACACTTGAAGAAATGCTCAACATCCTTAATCATCAGAGAAATGCAACTCAAGACTACTCTGAGATTCCATCTCACACCTGTCAGAATGGCTAGGATCAAAAACTCAAATGACAGCACATGCTGGCGAGGGTGTGGAGAAAGGGGTACCCTACTCCATTGCTGGTGGGAATGCAGGCTTATGCAACCACCATGGAGGTCAGTCTGGCGATATCTTAGAAAACTTGGAATAGCTCTGCCTCAGGAACCAGCCATACCACTTCTGGGTATACACCCAAATGTCTCTTCTTGGAATCATAAGGAAATTTCCTCATCTATGTTTATAGCAGCCTTATTTGTAATAGCTAGAAACTGGAAACAACCCAGATGTCCCTCAACCGAAGAATGGGATAAAAAATTGTGGTACATCTATACAATGGAATACTATTCAACTATCAGGAACAATGAAATTATGCAATTTGCAGCCAATTGGATGGAACTAGAAAAGCTCATCCTGAGTGAACTAACCCAGACTCAGAAGGACACATACGGCATCTATTCACTTATAGTAGGATTTTAGCTATATAGTAGAAGGTATTGATACTACAACTAACACACCAAAGGGAACTTGGACATAGACTTTTTATTTTTAATTTTTATTTTTTATTTATTTTTTATATATTAGGTATATTTTTTCTATTTTTTAGTCTTTTTTATCTATTGTATGCTTATTGATTTGTTTGTTTAATAGTTCTCTCTCTCAGGCAACAAGACACTTTTCACGGATGGTACTGCTTCGTAGATCCCCAATGAATGAAGAGGCTCTTGGCCCTCATACGACCTCTCAACTGAGATGAGGGACTGTTATATAAGGACATCCCACCCCAGAGAAATGGGATGGAAGGGTTAGGAGGTGAAGAAAAAAAATGAAATGTGATGTTTTGGCCTTTTACTACTAACTGTCATAAAATGTTTAGGATAATTAAGAAATGCAAACTAATGGTTATGCAAGCCGGTCATTCAGTTAGGTACTATGACAGCCTATTATAGTTACTTGCTAAGCTAATCAGAAATAAACCTGCTAAGAGACAAGCAACATCTGCTTACCCTAATAGAAGAGATAGATAGGGCCTCTTCAAAAACCTCAAGAGATCTGCAGAATATGGCATTCAAAGATGTTTCCCTAACTTTAGATTTTTTTATATCAAGACATATCAACTCCTGACAGCACCCCCTATTCTCCTCCAAGTAGAAGATGAGCATCGAAGAATCTCCAGTGGGAGATGATTGAATTAGTCGCAAGTCTATCTCTTGGTAGGAAAAGCCCCTTGCTCCAACTGTAGACAGAATGCTGTCCAAAAAGGACAAAACCTGGAAGCAGGTAAGTCGACAGCCTAGCTCTGCCAAGACAGGGTAGGTAAGTCCTTCATAACCCCTGCTCTACAATCAATGTCTGTCAGAGAAGCGGGGCCAAACGACTGAAGATCGATGCTGTAATGTATGGAGAGAAAATGGGAACTGTCCAGGCAGCCACTGGTATGTCATTTCGTAGTTTGGGAAGCTGCAGACCTTGTACTTCCTATAAAATCAGATATATTTATCCCTCTCAGGTCTCTGAGGTGATTGAAGAACAGATAGATAGAGTCTCATAATTAAATTTTGAGTTGTTTAGGAGTCAAGAGAGTGATATACATCTAAGAAGATACTTTTAAAATTGTGTTGCAATTAGTATGAATGTTGAGTCAGATATAGAACTTTAAACTCATGGAGATGGTTAGATAGTAGAATGTTAAAGTCAGGTACCAAATACATATGGACTGGTCATTGGGAATGTACGTTAAGCCATATAACCCTCATAACTGTGGCCTAATTACCTCTGTTGTACTGTATTGTATTAATTATTATCAGAGAAAGAGCCATTTGTTGGACTGAAAGGGGAAACTGTAGGGGGAAATAAGATATACCTTAAAGTTAAAAGACAAAAAAAAGGGAAGAGGATGGGGAGTTGAGGGTGGGAGGGTGGGACTGGAGGGGGAATAGGGAGGGGACTGCGATTGAGATGTAACTTGAAGAAATAAAAAATAAAGGAAAAAAAAAGAAAAACTGGAGCTTAGAAAAAGGAAGAGAGAAGCAATGCTTAGTAGACTTGCATCCTCGGCTCTAAAGGTGGGATATACGGGGCAGGGGGGGGAAGATACCATAATGAAACAGATAGAGGCCTTTATCCAGTTCCTACAGACCATTTCTCATGGCCAGAGATGTATCATGAGGCTTATTTTTACTTCTAAGATTTCATAAAGAAATGGACTTTTCATCAACTACCAAGGCATGAGAGGGCTCAGCAAGTAATAAAAGAGCTTTGAGAGGAAGTCATTTGAAATATCAGCCATCAGACATTATGCCAGGGGTAGAACTCTCTGAAAGAAATTTCATTTAGGAAGAAGAAAAAGAAAAGGTTTGAAATGCTGGGGGAGAGCTAAGGAGGGCCTACAGAGGACAAAGGTGGTACTAAGTGACAAGGGAGGGTCAGCTGCTAAGATGCAGAGTGTTCTTCTATCCCCGCATCTCCATGCTGAAGGCCACAGTACAGCAACAGCAGAACAAATGCTCTGTAAAGAAGGTGCAGCATCAGCATGCCCTAGGACGCTACTTACATGAATATTAGGAATGTGATAGAATTAAAGTTGGCAGGGACTTGTGAGCAAGTCAATTTTATGGCAAAATTCCTGAGGCAGGAGTCAAAGCTGATTGACAAGTCAAAACCAAAACATGAGGTGAGAAGTCTGTGACAGAGAGGGCTATGATGGGTATAGGAAGGAGACCAAAATCATTGATGAGACTGCTTTTTACAAAGGACCAAAAGAGTTGGAAATGCAAGCTCTCAAAAGAGTGGGAGCCAAGAGGACCAAAACTAGTTCCTAGACAGTCAGGACTAGAAAGTAAGACACTGTCTCAAAGAACACACCAAACTAAATCAAACATGCAAACGGAAGAGTTGGGAATTAGACAATAACAGTAAAACTTGGCTAGACTCCTGAAGCATTAGATTCCTGCTTAATTTCTGTCCCTGTGACATCCACTGATCTTACTGCAAATACACACACACACACACACATACATACATACATACAGATATACACATAACTACTTCTTTAATCTTCTACGAAGACTTCCTTAGATGACCCACAATGACAGAAGCCATAATGGGACTGGGAGTGAAATACACAACTGAGACACCAGGTTGTAAGAGTACTGGTGTACAACTTTCGTCTAGACCTGGAGAGAAACGTCACTGTGGAATAAGGGTTTTAGGACACTGATTCAAATGCTCCTCTACAGACAAGTCCAGTCTACGGATCAAGAAATCCAGTGTTAAACCAGAAGTTGCTACTGCCCCAGAGAACTTCATGTGCTGCATTGTACACTAAGTACCCACTGAGTATTGTCATGGAGACAACAGTGAGATCTCCACTCCTAACTCCAAAGGCAGTTAGCCAGGGCACATGACTTTAGGAGAGCATATATCAGTGCCATTCTAAGAAGTGTCTTAGTTAGTGCAAAGAAAAGTTACCCCACCCTTTAAATGTTCCATGTTTCCTTCTTATTTTTAGTCAGAAAAGTCTGCACTAATTTTACATTAAAGTTTGGATATCACTAGTAGCACACACCTCTTCCAGGTTCTCCTCAAATTTCAGAGACATCTTCCCCAACAACCCTCCTTTGTCACAACAGCCTTCAGCCCACACTTCCTGGTCCCCCTCCAGCCATGATGTACTCATTGGCTCTACATTTGTCCAGCATTTTATATTCTTACTGCAAATACACACACAAATATATGGCATACTACTTTATTCCTGTTTAATCCCTCTCCACAGGGAGTAGCCACCTTGATGGCATGCACTGGTTCCTTTCTGGAACTCCAGTATCATAGCAATGACTGACAACAGCAAATACTCAATAAATACCCAGTGATTCATAAAAGAACACATAGCCATGCAGAAGGCTATAATCTATATTTAAACTTTTTTTAAATGGACTTTAAATATAGTTTCCTGGTTCTGATGTGCTAACTGGTTTTGTTTTCTCCCTTTAAAGCAGCTGTGTAAAATAGCTTAAATCTCTCAAAAACTGAAGCAGACAGTAAAGAGATGGGCATGAGTAAGCGAGAGGAAACTGAGGATCATGTGTTGTCTTCTAACACACTGTGAGGTCTTTCCTGAGGACAGAGGAGGAAATGACTTGAGCACTGTGACAACTCGGTACAAAAACCTTTCCTTCCAAACTCATCATTTTCTTCCTCTCCCGTATGGATATAAAGTGATGATGTTTATCTTTTAAAAGAACAATCCATGGGAAAATATTCCTGGGCATCTCTGACTATCCCCACACTTCCTACTAGTTCACTTCTTGGTAAATTCTCATTATGTTCATTTGTATTCTATGAGTCTCTGAAAGGAAATGAAGAGTCTCCTGGGTACTTCTAAAACATACTAATCTTTCTCCAACACATCTGCACAAACAGTCACTGAAGACACAATTCCATAATAATCCAAGGACACTAGGCCAATTTCATTTCAAATTCTACCCTAGGCAAATTAAAGTTCTGGGGAAAAATGAAAAAGATGGGTAGTAGCTTGAAGAGAAAATACTTCTGAGCAGAGGGACCTCACCTGTTTCACAACAGTTACTGTCCCGGGAGCCATGGCAACCACCGAGGCCACAGCAGTGGCATCGTGGGTCTCTGAACCCAGCTCAATGATCTGCTGCAGGATGTTCACAGCTGTGGGGTCAAGTCGATCACCTATGGGAAAGAAGCAACAGGACACTATTACACTCTCTGTACCAAATGGCATCCAGTGCCAAACTGGCTCCTAGATGTGAAGACTATGGGGTTTGCCGATTTCAGAGAGCTCATGGTTCTCAGCAATTGCTTATTCAGACAGGAGAAATAACTTGTTCAGTGCTTTATGGCTCACTAAACATCTCCCACAAGAACCCTTCAAGGCCTGACTGGAACCATAAGGGGATGGCATAATGACATGATCCCAGTGATACACCTTGGGCCATCAGGGCTATGGCATCACAAACATGGAACTAAAGCCCAGATGAACTGAATCCCGACGTGGTTACGTAAACTGCCCTTTAGTGTCACAAGTGAGGATTAGCAGTTGACATGCAGAGTTGGTCTCTCCTGAGGGCACTATAGATGGGCAGTGAAAGCATGCCAAGTGACAGGCAGAACACCCAAGAATGTTTTACTTATCTAGCCAGTGGGCTTCTGAACCACAAAGCAATTTTAGCTTGCTTTTGTTTTAATCTTGTCAAAAGACAGGGGCCCACAGCATCAGGGCAGCAACTTGGCACACCCTTCCTGCTCCCTCTCACCATCTGCTGCCCATCTGCAATCCTCCTGGGCACACCCTCACCCAGATCATTAATTTACTAAAATGGAAATTACTGCTTGGTCTCTGTGTTTCATAACACCATGAAGTGCTTGCCAATGTTTACACCCTCATGGACAGCTTTCTGCAGGCCTTGAGCCAACATGAATCAAACAGTAAGAGATTGGAGAAAGAGAATTTGTCATGATCAGGATAGTACGTAGAACTGGCCTAAGATGGAGGCAGTGACCTACATATGTTCACAATATACCCACACAGCACTCTCTCATCCCACAGCACACCTACATATACCTGGGGGATGATTCAGATGTGCCTTGCAGCTAAACACTCTAAATTCCAAAGATGAAAATGTTTACTTTGGTGAGTCACTGAGGTTAGATTTTAATTCCTCTTCTACTCCCCTCATCACAGATCATTATCCGGGCCACCATTAGTCAGCCAGGAGCTGAGATACCCATTGGGAATACAGATAAAGTATAATCCTTTCCTCCCTCCTTCCTGGGCTGACAGGCTGATGAGACCCGTATGTAAGCAAAACATCATAACACATGGTATTGGAGGGCAGTTAGGAGAAAGTACAGAAATGTCCTGGTGGGATCCCAGTAGATGGCATTCAATCTAAGTGCTGAAGATATGGGTGAGCTAGGCAGAAAAGTGCCACGAGGGGGTCACAGAATATCCCAGGGCATATACAGATGAGAAATGCAGCCTATGATGACAACTTCAGAATCTGGTCTGGACAACACACCCTCTAGGTGAGAAGGAAGACAAGTAGGCAGCCATGATGTCAAGCAGAGGTCTGGCTTGCTAGGCTACAAAGCCCCATGGGAATATACTGGTGGGCACATGGCATATGCTCATAGACTCTCCAAGGAAACAGGATGGAGGACAAGTGGGCATGCACTCATGGATGCTCTGGAGGCCAAGCAAGCATGTGATCATGGATGGATGCTCCATGGAAAGACACTGGTGGGCAAATGGATATGTGCTCATGGGAGATGAAGACATCACTAACCACTGAGACAGAAACCCAAATTCAAACAAGGACTCAGTGCTGAGAGTCTTGCCTAACAGCTTGGCCTTGACTCTGTATACGTAGGGGTGCTGTGGCTCCACCCCTAGCAGGCAGCAACAGTCAACTGGTTGGAAACCGATGCCCACAGGAGTTTTGATGGGGCTTTCTTAGGACCACGGATTGAGGATTTCAAGTCAGGACAGGCGCAGGTTCCTCCTCTTGTTTCCCATTACCATTTGTTCTCACCTATTGCTTTCTCATCAATCCTGCTTGCTTGGCTCGGCCTCAGTATCTGTATGCTTTGGCACTCTAGAGCTCTGGGAAAACTGCTTCCAAGTACAGTGTCCAGTTTGTAAACTGATCAAAAAATTCAAAATCATCACATTTGATTTAACAGTATGATCTGTTCTTTTGGGCAAAATGGCGATAGATGAGTGAACTTGGGCACACAGATGTTGGTCACACAGGTTTTCCTGGGGTGACTCACCTGAACATCATATCCTATGTGACCCACTGTTGTCACCTGCCTGGACTCTCTAGACCCTGGGATAAGCCCCATGGAATAGATGGCCATGAGGAAGCATGAGGTGGTGGTTGGGATCACCTTGAGGAAAATCAGGAGAATAAGACTCCAACTCTTCTACCTAAGTGGAGGACTCTCATGAACTATGTTCAGTAGACAGCCACCTGCATATCAATTAGGTAAGAATGCCCCCCCAAGGCTGTTCTGGAAATAAGTGTGATCCATGTGTGCCCCACCATGGCTGGGTTCATTCTAACCCATTTGCAGAGAAAGACATCCCAGTTTATTCCTCATGTAAAGAGCAGCACTGAAGTAAGGAAGGAAGCAGGTATACCCTCACCGCTCTCAGAGGGGTATCTCAGGTCCTGAAGAGCAGCCACAGCGGCTTGTGTCCCCTGAACATCTTCTGCTTCGGTGATGTAGAGATACTGGGTGGAGGGCTCCTCAGGAGTCTCTGCTGCTGGCTAAATAAAAACACCACGCCTCAGCATCCATGCAAAAAATTTCAATAGCAACCCAAAATTCCAGGATGAGATAAACACATACAGGAGAATAGTACTTCACACTCCACTGGCATAGCTCTCCTGAAAAGCCATCTGCTGCAACAGATGCATTTCCTAAAGAGGACATTTTCTCTTGAGGGTCAAGACTTTATAAAGACACTTTGAGTGGAAACTTGTTGCTCCCCATGCTGTGGTACAAAGTGAACCATGTTGGGTCATGAGGTAGAACTGGAAAAGATCATCCTGAGTGAGGTAACCCAGACCCAGAGAGACACACATGGCATGTACTCACTTATAAGTAGATATTAACCATAAAGTACAGGACAACCATCCTACAACCCACAGACCCAACAAAGCTAAGTAACAAAGTGGGCCCAAAGGAGAATGCTTGGATTTTACTCAGAAGGAAAACAGAATTAAGACACTGCAAGTAGATGAAGAGGGGGAACTGAGAGGAAGAGGGTGTGGGGACGGCAACAAGGGAGGAGATCAGGGGTGGGGACAGCAGGAGTGAGAGGTGAGAGGGCCTAGAGTGAGAAGGGAGACTGATGGGGGGGTCTTTGAAATAAGCGGGAGACTTCCAACATGATATGTTCCTGCGAGGATAAGAGGGTGACTCTAGATAAGACTCCTAGCAGTGAAGGACAGGGAGATGGAAGTGGCCACCTCAAAGCCTGGCAGGAATGAGACAAAACCTTCAACCCATAATTTACTCAGCCTACAAGATGTACAGGAATAAAGATGGGACAGTGAAGGAGGGAAGGGCCAATCAATGACTGTCCCAACTTGAGACCCACCCCGTGGGAGAGAGCCAACCCCTGACTAATGATACTCTGATATGCCTGGAGACAGGAGCCTAGCATAACAGTCCTATGAGAGGCTCCACCCAGCAGCGGATCAAACAGATGCTGAGACCTGCAGTCAAACATTAGGCTGACTGGACCTAGGCCCCCAACACATATGCAGTTGACTGGCAGCTCAGTCTTCCTGTGAATGCCTTTTGACATGGACTCTGTTGCCAGTTTGTAGATCACTTTCCTCTAGAGGGACTGCAATGTCTGGCCTCAATGGAAGAAGTTGCTCTTAGGCCTGATCTGACTTGATGAACCAGAGTGGGTTGGTATGGGGAGGGGCAGCTCCCCTTTTCTGAGGAGAAGGGGAGGGAGGGAAAGGGAAAAGGGCGGGAGGATAGGACTGAGAGGAAAGGAGGGAGGGGACTACAATCTGATTGTAAAATGAATTAATAGCATAAATTAATAAAATATATGAGTCAAAAATGGCTCATGGTCAAACAGCTCATAGATAAGAGACATTCAAAACTTGTCAATCCAAACCACACCCTTTTTTAGTCTTAATTTATAATAAAAAGCTTCAAATACATATAGAAGTAAAATGAGACATAAGATATGGTTCTGCATACCTGTCACTCGATCACCTGATTTAAACAACTGTCAATTCAGGATCAGTTGTTTCACCTATGGCCCACACCCTCCAGGCCATGCTCTTGGACTTGTGTGTATGAGTGTGTGTGCGTGTGCACATGTGTGCAGGCCACAGTGCTCATTTTGAGGTTAGAGAACAACTTTGTGGAGTTGGTTCTTTCGTTCCAGTTTACACGGGTTCCAGGGATCAAACTCAGGCCATAGGGCTTGTACAGAAAATGAATTACACATTGTGCCATATTCCTGATGGTGATGATAAATAGCAATAACAACAGTAAACCACATGAGTTCCTAGTAACTCTTTGACTCCAAGTTGGCACTAAGGGCTCGATCTAGCTTTGGTCTCACTTATTGTAACATCTTCCAACAGGGAAAACACAATTTCATTTATATACAGACCATTCCCACACTTGCTCATTTATAATACACACAAGGGAATAGTTTCAAAGATTAAGCATAGTACTGTGACAAGCACTCTGGCCAGACTGAAGCATTCATCAGCTCTGTGTCTTTGGCCTTAGAATATCCAGCAACACACTGTTTCCATAGTTACTTATGTCTGACTTTAGTGAAGATCCTCTGGTGTTTTCAAATGAAACAAGACACTGGCTTATGGCCAAGACACATACTTTTGTGTCATCTTAAGGAGCACCCACTAAGTTCTACTGAACATGTATAATGAATAGGTGAACAATGCTTTCTGTCAAAAGCCTTTTGGCATCTGTGAAGATGATTATTCCATTTCTGCCCCTAGTTCACGGTGAGATATATTAATAATATGCTCTTCTATGGAACCACACTTTCCTTACATTCCAAAGTAATCTCCACACAGCCATGGTGTTTTGTTATTTTAATGTGCTATGAATTGTTTCAAGACCCTACTCCTGACTGGTTATAACCAAGTACCCGGTAAGTCTACATATCAGCTGGAGCTGACTATAATTGCCAGAGAGTGATAAACCTTGGCAGGGCCCTGGAAACAATTGTGGTTGTCCCAATGAGGTCCTGAGGGCTAGGGTGATGTTACTGGTACCTGGTAGGAAAAGGCCAGAAATGTATCTAAACTTCCTATAACATCCAGAATAGTCCTCCACAGTGAAGAATTATGCAGATCAAAACATCAATAATGCTGAGCCTGAGAAGCCCTGCCTAGAATGACTGCAATCTGTCCAGGGTAGTGTCATCTGGTATTTGAAAGGGTGGCTGCTGGTGCTCAAAATGATGACAGATTCAAATTCCTGAGGGAAACAGCCAGTGGGTAAGGACCAGGAGCCTTTGGTAAAGGAAAAGAAGTGTCTGGAATCAGAAAATAGAGCCCTTTCGAATTCTCTCAGTGAGGACAGCAACAGATAGACAACCTTCCGCTCTGTTGGGCAAAACATCTAAACAGGGTTTGTGAGCTGGAGAAGCCAAGGCAACATTCACAGAAAAACCCAAATTCAACCCAGAATAACATTCACACAGGTAGCTCAGATCCCAGTCAGAGGAACCTGGAGGCATGACCTGAAATGGTGCAGATGATTTCCAAGGAACACATCCAGTGCTCTCGGGGGCTGACGGTGCCCAGCACCTGGGCTCACCTGACTTGTCACCTGTGTTTCAACATGTCAAGATCATACTACACTTAAAGTGTTACCTCCCATTTGGGGTCTCCATCAATCTCCACTACCTTCAAGCCATGTTTGTTCTTCAAGTGCCTGTTGAACTCCCATTTGGTGCCATACACAAAGCTGCAAACAGGACACTTCAGACCACCTGCAAGAACAGACAGGCAAAGAGAAGTGTTTATACCAAATAAGCATGCTGCTGTCTCTTTTGTCCAGATGTGTGGGATGTACAAAGTACATTATTTTTTTCTCCAGCTTACCTTAGTATTGGAATACAACAGCAACAGTATATCAGCTTTTAGGGTAGCGATTTTGGAACCTAATACACTTTTCTTCTTTATTGAATAGGCCTTTGCAGAGAGCCTAATACTTGCTTGATATTTTAAATGCCAGATAGAAATACGCAACATAATCCCCTTGACCAACTGGATTGTAGCTGAAATCAATCTTTCATGCTGTTATCTGTAAATAACATTTTCTAAAATCACTAAAGAGCAGTGGCTGTTTTGTCAATCTCCCTTGCCCTGAATAGTTAAAATCAGATGCTCAATTCTTAAACCTCTTCCAAGAGAAGCTAAGTCACGAGTATAAATTCTCCTGTGAGTTTCCCAGTAAAACATAAATTAAAAAGCTGATCACATCCTGAAGTGTCAGTGTTTATTGAACCAATTAAAGTTTGCACATGTTCCAGAAAGTGTTTAGATACTTTAATTGGGAGAATGTAAAACTCAAGGTTAAAAAAAAAAAAACAAAACAGCAAAAACTCCTAAGGCCACAGAAGGGACTGTCTCTCTAACATTACATGAGAAGCAGAACTAAATTGGAGATTGGATACTAATCTCTTAGCAGGACATGCAAGCTCTAGCTAGAGGAAGTCAACTGCCATTTGGGTGTTAGATGACCAGCTCTCCAGGCTAGAGCTGGGTCTCCACATGGAGCTGGGCCCACCACAGTGCATTCCCTCACCAATGTTCCCCTGCTTGAGTTTTTGCAGCTTGCTGACTATGCAGTTCCAGCAGCTCATGCCCCAAAGGTTGACTGCTAGGACTCACTGTCTCCTGCCCCATGCTTTCCCTATGGGTAGCCTTTCCTCCACATCTCATCCTTACACTGTATCCAGAGAGCAATGAAGCTCAACATTAACTTCATAAGGGGGGCTTGATCCTCCCCTCCTCTTTAACTAGTTCTCTTCGTGTCCTGCTTGCCTTGGAAATTCAGTGTTAATTCAATACTGTCTTGCTTGCTCTTTTAATTCTGCCTCCTGCCATGGCGAGCTGCTCCCTCACCCAGTCCCACGGCTGCCACAGCCCATATCCAGATCAGCCCTCAAGCCAATGCTCACTGTTTTACTCCTACAATAATAGCAGTAGTAGTAAGAGCAATACGTACCCACTCACTGAGTATGTGTGTTGAATATTTCAAACATAAGCTATGCTCACTTCCCAACACTGTGGGCATGATTACTTCATTTTAAACAGACGCTTGGGACTATGAAGCAGTATTTGGCATAAGCCAAGGCTGTAACACGCTTGAGTTCCATGCAGTAAACAACGTTTCCATCAAATTCTTCCCAGGCAGTACTGACACCTCACTCTCCTCTCACGATCTTTCTGACTCAGACACCTGCACCAGTTCCTTACTTTTCTCCATCATGAAGACTCACAAACAGTCCCTTCTACATCCCTGACATGCATATCAAGTGATGGCCAGAGTGGCCCACTTCCCTAATGCCTCGGTAGCTGAGTGACTCACAGAAATGCTTATATTTAGGCAGCCAAGAGCTGAACTGATGAGCACGTCTCAGGCTATCATGTTCATTTATTTATTGCTCATTCTGAGGAATTCTGTCCTGACATCCCCTGTTATGTAGTAGTCACCTATCCTGCTGTCTTTCCCCATGACCATCTTTGAAAGACTTCTCCCAGTGAGGCCACAAACCTACGCTCATGGCTAGACCAACCCCGCTTTTCCTTGAAAGAGTTAAACACAGCAACAACCAATAGCAAATTTCCTGAGGTCAAATGGAGGCTTCACAATGAAACTGGAATACTCTTTTTAGGGAAACTACTTCAGGGAGAAAAACATCCTCATATTATGTTTAAATTGAGCTTAATATGATAATGACCAATATTAATTAAAACTTCAACCTTTGCCATAGGAACTTTAATTAAAGAACAACAAATAGAAATATATAATCTCACCTGAATGTATAACTATGCTAGTTAATTGACATCAAGGTAGAAAGAAATAATTTCTACTTCAATTAATTAACTTCTTAGCCTGCACAGTAAAGGTCAACAGAAGACCTGGTGAGGTACTCACAACCCTGGCATTAAGAACTCAGGAAAGTTGCAAAGGCCAAATCACAATGTCCTCACCTGGACTTATTAACCAAGAGAAAGGTAGGGCACTCAGGAGCAACTTTAAAAGCTCACCAAGGCATCTTGCTCTTTACAGATTCTAATCTATTGGAAATCTAGAGGGTTCACAGGTATTAAATACTTGTCCTTCTTTGTGGTGCCTGATATAATGGAAGATTCCATTTCATGTTCAATAATATCAATCCAGGAATGGCACTGAACATGAGGCAGGCAGGATGATCATGCCTGATAGATTTCCTTACACACTTAAGCCTGAGATTTCTCTTCTACTAAGGTGAACATACCAATTCTCATATCCTTATGGAAGTTATAGCATAGTAGGCAGAATATACAATCCCCCAAATATATGGATATACTAACAGAACATATCAACACATTACCTTGCATTGGAAAGGGATCTGTGAAGTTTTAAGTCATTTGCTAGAGTGGCTTGGGAAACTAATACAGGCACCAGGGACCAGAGCAGAAGCAGCTTCATTAAGGAACCTGGATACTGCATACTTTAAATTTACAAGATGAGTAAGTGAAATGCAGACCAGGACTTATTGCAGACATTCTCATTTCCTGTTGAATGATGATGTTTTAGCCTAGTGACCTGACATGCTGTTAGATCACACCAGGCCACAGGACTCAGGGTTATCTGAATCCTGTGTTAAACCAGCCTCTCTTCCCATAGGATTCTTGAGAAAAACAGCATAGGGAAACACAGCATAGGAAAACAAGAGAACTTTATCAATATCCAAGCTGATATCCTGAACTCTAATAAGGAGTCCATGGTAAATAGAGTTCAAGTAAGGTCTGTTTCACTTCTCTATGGGACCTGAGACCACTGGGAAAAACTGGACAAAAGAGATAGATAGGTCCCATAGTCCCTTTATTCCCTTAACCATAGGAATAAGGAATAAAAATAAGAGAGAGAGAAAAAAAGGAGTACCTCATGTGAGACATTGAAGGCACAGCCTAATCAACATCCCAGTGTGAGACCATGCCCTGTCCTTGCCCTCATCTCCCTCTTCTGCTTCACCAAATACTGAATCTGAAGACTGAAGTAGCCTGGTCACTTCCTTACTCTCCTCTGTCAGAATCTAATTTAAAACAGGTGAATGAGTACACAAAGTTTATAGGACTACTGCATAGGAAAAACTAACCCATATGATAGGAATGACCAATAAAAGGCATAATATCACACCACTAGATGCATCTACCAATAATTCGTGGAATCTGGATTTTAGAAATGTCCAAAATATTAAATGGATGACTTTTGGGCTATTTAACAGTTACAGGATTTTCTGCTATGTTATTTCCCGAGATTAGGATGAATAATGTGATGTGCATTTGCAAACAAGGCTCCTGTGGATACAGATTTACTTTCTTCTAGTTCAGTAGTTCAAACTATCAAAGACTTTAGCAGAAGCCAAAAATGAAACCTTCCCAACACGCCTCCTGTCATTTCTTCTCTAGTCTTGATTATCTATTGTCACTTCAGTGACTCTCTAACTAGGGCTCCAGAGAGGGCTCAGCCACCATGAGAAGCAGCTGATGGCCTTCCCAAAATCTTGTTCTCAGGTGGAAGGGATGTATTCTGTAGGCATACCATCAGAACATGGGGCTGATGAAATCACCTGCCTGGTCCTATTGCGACTAACCAAAAGAGATAAACAGGCTCCCACTGGGGTAGCATACCAATGAGTGCTGCCATAAAATCACCTGCTTTAATACTGAGTTTCAGTGGCCGGCATTGGGCTGGCCGCACTGAAGAGGCTCAGGAGACATGTGCTTAAGGAAATGTGTAAATACATGTAATAGCTTAGGGCCTTCATCAAGCACTTTCTCCACAGTCAGGAAACAGCTGGCAATATTAGAGTAAGATTTAATTTTTGAATCTACTGTTGAAGCAGGTATGGGCCTCCTTTATGATGGTTCTGAATGTAAGTTCAACTCCAGAGAAGGTAAGTACCTGGTCCAAAGGCCACGCTATGCAGAGACCCCACTGCAGGTCTGTGAATTCCAGAGAATCTAGAGAAATTAGACAGAGTGTTTGGTGACACTGGAAACTGTCTTTTGCTAAGGCCCATCTTTATCACATTACACACCTCTCAGAAGGGAGCTATGCTTTCTTGAGCAAACTTTAATCAGGTATGGGTGAAGGGACAGGAGTACAGGGCCTGCTGAAGCAATCCAAGTACGTCATCCTCAAACAGCACAAAACATACATTTGTAGAGAATGCTCAAATCCATTTTGATGATCAAGTGAGGACTAAGAGAAATTTGCCTTCAAAATATGAGGTGCACATATTTTATTAGCCCGGAATAAACCACTTCATGTCAGGCTCAGGAGAAGTCTAAAGTTCAAAGAGTACCAGAATAGTGATGACACATTTAGGTGTCTGTTTCTTCAACCAGCCCCTGGAATGGGGCAAGGAGGTGAAGGAGAATGGGGGCAGGGGTGAAGACATATGAAATAAAATGATCAAGGACTAATCTTCAAAGCTAAACTATGAAGCCCAGGTCCAGTCAGGAAATGCCAGTTGATTAGAGAGCAATAGAAAGTTAACAGAAAACGAGACATAAACTGTTCAGGTCCAGCACATTTTGTGCAAGAGAGTGATGAAGTCTAAAAGTAGAGATAGCTTCATCAATCAGATCCATGGGCCTGTCCCACCAGCCACACTGAACGTCTATTTTCTGTCAATCAAACACGAGTGTGAAGGATGTGAAAACCAAGCCCCAGCCTCCCACTCATTATTTATGGAGACTCTAAGTCAATCCATTCTCCCCCATGATTCCTGGATACAACTGTCATGAAAAGTAATGCAATGGGGCTAGTGGTGCAGCTCAGTGCTAAGGCCTTGAGTTCCATCCCAGCATAGAAAAGGAAGATCCCAGCAATGGCTCCAGAAGTTTTAGATATTTTCAGAAAAGAAAAGTTAATCTGGGATGGAATAGTCTTGTGTACCAGAAACCCTAGCATCCTCTCCATCCTCATGGCAGATTCTCTCTGCAGTTGAGGGACCAGCAAGGAGAGGATAAGTGACTTGCCTAAGACAGTGCAATTCAAGAAGAGGAGACACAGAACTGAGCCAAGATCCTTCCTCTTTGCTGCACCACCTTGCTCCCAGCTCCACAAAGTTCTGTTGAAAGAAAAAACAAGCCTATTTTCTCCTTGCACTCCAATCCCTTCTGATGGACGGCTCTGAAATGACCCTGAGTGTCATCTATTCCTGTTTTTCTGTCGCTGGATGCTGCTGGACACAGACAATTCATTGTGTTACATGGAGATGTAGCACAGCAAGTGAAGCTTCACGCTGAATCAGACAAATAAGTTTCCCTGGCTGCAACACAGCTCACAGTCCTCCCTCCAACTGGTAACCAGACAGGTTTCTAAAACCTGCCTCTGTTCCACATTGTCACCAGCTAATAAGGAGCAATGACTAAAGCTATACACTGCAGTCAATCTTAGCTGAATTACTGGAATGGAGACATAAACACAGCCCTACTTCTCTGTGTGGTAGGAGAATGTGTGTTACTCTCTCTTCAGTGGTGATGTGTGCTTATTTTCAACAAAAACTACAAAAGCTGTTGGTCAGTGATGGTGCATGTCTTTATTCCAAGCAGTTGGGAGGTAGAGGCAGGTGGATCTTTGTGAGTTTGAGGCTAGCCTGGTCTACAAAGTAAGTTCCAGGACAGCCAGAGTTAAAACAGAGAAACTCTGTCCTTAAAAGCAAAGCAAACAAATACCCACAAAGAAAAACTGAAAAGTATCAATACTAACACAGGTTTTCATTAATTCTCAATAAATGTTTAAAATATTTTAGGATAGCTAAAATATTTAGCTATGTACTAAAAACATATTTTCTATAACCCCAACCCCCACAAAGTTCAACTGTATCCACAATAGCATTAATTACAATTTTATTTTAAATTTTAATTACAATATAATTATATCATTTTCTTCTCTTTATCTCTCCCTCCTATCTGGCATGTGTCTAGACTCCTCTCTGTAGTTCATGGTGTCCTTTCCTTTAACATCAAGGAAGAGGAGGCAGAAAGACTGCAAGAGCCAAAGAACCATGAAGTGCTCTGTAAGATCATATCTTCTAGCTATAACAGAGAAGCTACACCCATGAAATCTCAACAACATGGCTGTCTACACATGACCTGAACAATTCCAACACCAGTTGACATCTCAAGATAGATGGGACAAATCTCACAGGGCCCAACTCATGGGACCTGTGATGAAGAGCTAAAAACAATTAACAATTGCTGAGGGAAAATTAGGCTTCTATGAAAATAATCCCCCTAATTTATTATCTAATTAATTAATTAGTTAACTGATTATCTTAGCCTTAGAAACATATACACACAAACAACATTGAGGTTGTATTTATGCTTACTGTTTTATATGTGTATGTATAATAGCAGTTAAAGAGAGAAAAAGACTTAGAAACTCCATGCTTTTTGGCAACAGAACTTTTAAGCCCCTACATGCAATGCAGTATTATCAAAAGCTCTCAGGAATTATAATGATGAAGACAAAGACTGCACCAAAGGACAACAAAAGTGCCTGTCAATAACACTGAGTGAAGAAAATGAACCCTAAAATTTAGAACTCTGCAAACGTTATGTGCAGACAAAGAGAAGACGACAACTGTAGTGATGAATACTGTCGTAGGTATCAGAGATTGCGGGTAACATTTAACCACCATCTTTTCAGCTCAAAAAGTTTCCACTGCAATATTAACTCAGGTTATGGTCACTGTATGGTCACTGTAATATTAACTTTCAGGTGTATAATAAGGATGGCGATGACACGGCCATTAAAGGGGAAGAACTAACCTAATGCCAAGTCACAGGTGGGAACTGAGCTGTTAGAGGTTAGCAGGCGTCAGTGCGGGCCTGGACCCCTTACCTACCTTGCTGGATGAGGGCTTCAGCCGCCAGCTCCCCATTGCCCACATTGGTATACTCCTCATTGGGGTGCTTCCTGTTGTAGTGGCGTTTCAGAGATCCTGAGATGTTACATGAGTAGTGACAGTGAGCGCAGCGGAAAGGCTGGGGGAACAAGGAACAGGAAAGGTCAGCCTCTGCAAGTAGGAGAGTCACTTCCCCCAGTGTGCTTCCTGGTGAGTGTCTGACACCAGAATGCTCTGAGCAGGCCTGGTAAACTCTGACACTGGGGAATGGTTCCTCCTAGTTAGGGTTTCTATTCCTGTGATAAAACACCATGACCATAAACAACTCAGGGAGAAATGGACTTAGGGCTTGCTCAGCCTGCTTCGGTTCAGGACCACACCTCCACAAGGGTGGCAGGACCCCCTGTGGGATGAGGCCATCCACATCAATCAGTAATAAATAAAGTGTTCTACAGGCTTGCCCACAGGTCAACCTGGTAGGGACATTTTCTCAATTGAGATTCGCTCTTCCCAAATGGCTCTAACTGTGTCCAGTTGATAAAAAAAAAAAAAAAAAAAAAAATTAACCAACACATCCTGTCTCTGTGCAAAACCAAGTGGCTGGGGCAAGGTAGGACCCGGGGTCTCGGCTAAATGAGTCTGCTATCCTTACTGTATGACTTTTTTTGTCCACTCCTCTCACTGAAGAAGATAAATAAAAGACAATTCATGAATCAATCACTGTTTTACGTGGGTGTCATTAAAAGCAGCTCCTGTTACAATCAAATCCTTGATACTCTTGTTCCTTCATATAAACAACTTCCTTGGTGACATTTCCTGTCAGCTGACACACAGTACCAGGCTCTGCAGACATGTATCTGGAAAAAGCCCCTTGAAGCCTGACCTGGCAGAAGCACTTACAGAATAAAATCACAGATGGGTCCACAGCCGACTGAACAGAAGGAAGGGAAGGAGTGCCCATCAGGACTCTTAGGAAGACCCCCGGCATCAGCCTCAAAATAGCTATGTACCTGGATCACTGGCACATGCCAGGCTCTTTCTCATACCAGAGTGTCCTCCTGTGTCATGGTGCCATGTAGCTCAGACAGAATAACAGGAATTCCTGATTGGCATTTGGGTCCATCTAGGGACACCAGTTTTCTGGCTCAGTGGTAACAGAAGAACCACATGGGTCAGCAAGATGGCCTCAATACTCTGGATGGTACAGGGAGATGTTCAGAGGGAGCATGTTTAACCTCACAGCTGGAACTTACCTGCAGTGGAGACTCAGACAAGGAGCAAAATGTCTCTGAGATATTTCCTCATCAAGAACCTCGAGGATAATAGCTACCTTCTTAGTCTATGTTCTGGATGAAAAGATGAGACGCTATCCAGCAGCTAAGATGCGCCCTATGGTTTCCATTAACAATTTTATGCCAACTCTCTTGCACACATATAGAAGACTACACATCGCTGTGTCTATTAAGACCACCTTGACTCCGAGACTGACAATTTCATCCATATTTTCAGCATTATCATGCAGAGTCACTAAAGCAGTAACAGTTCAGTCATTGAACAGGGAGAGCACCAACCAGCAGGGAGGATGCCCTGCCTGACTGGAAGCTCTCACAGCCTCTAGCAATGGCTTCCTCTCAGGTACACAAATGTGCCCAAGTCTTTCCAAAGAGAGGCAGAGAGGTGGGATGGATGGGTAAACACAAAGGAGGCCCTCTGTCTTTTTTCTCCTTCTTTCACTCCTTCAAAAGAGTTTCTGCCCATGCCTTCCACTCCTCCCCTTCCTACCTAAATGGCTCTACAGTCTCCTGGGAAAAGAGCTCCCAAAGGTTTGGCCAACACTGCCTTGTCAGAACCCATGATCCATATCCATCAGATAGCATCACCTCCCAGGATAAAAGGACACGGTCACATAGCTATTGGTGGCTTCTGCTGATGGCCTCTGTATTAATTGACAAGATCAGCATTTCATTCCTGACACTCAGGACTGACTCTCTTTAAGGCACAGCCCTGAGGCCTGTTCTGTCTTTCTGCTCTGGTTTCTATGATCATTTTACACCATTGATGGCTAGGTGTGGATGTTCAGCATGACCTATTCTCTCCTTCCTGGGGTAGGACTATCTAACTACCTATAGTTTTCCCCACAGGGGCATGCTGCAGGCACAACTCTAAGCAATTTCAGATTCATATCTTCCTAAGTAATCTGCTGATCATTCAGACACAAAAAGCTGGTGCTCACCACTTTTACTGCTCAACCACTTCTGTTACCTACCCCTAGTATCAGACCCTGCCTCTTTGTCTGCCACTGCAGTCCAGAGAAAGAGGCCATTCCAACTGTATTGGTCTGGGCACTGGAGACTGCAACCTAGGGCCTCTCACTGTTAGGTAAGAACTCTGACACTGGGCAACACCTCCAGTCCAAATCCTCCTAAGAGAAAGCTGTCATACTCATGGCCACTCTCAAGAGAAAAACAAGACGCTTTAAAAGTTCTCAGAGAATACCCTACATGAAAACCATCCTGGGATGCAGGATATTTAGTATTGTTCATGCAGAGCTACATTTTTGCATTTAGCAGCCCTTTGCAGAACCCCGGTGGTCTGGACCACAGGGACCTGAAACAAAGGCAAAACTTGTAGGGGTTGCTCATCTATCTACTACACAGAGAACAAAAGGTCCAGTAAAGGACTATTACAAAGTTAAAAATCACACCACATTCAAGTGCTTTCCTCTCCAAATAAGCAAACAAAATGAATTTATTATTTTTGGAATGCTAGCATTTACACAGACATCAAGAAAAGAAACTGAGAATGTTAGACAGCGCCCACATGGGCCAGTCAGCAGGCAACAGCCGAGAAAGAGAGGGGCCAATCAAAGTAAGAAATGGTCCTACAAACCAAATTCTGATTGTGGGACCAAGCCCATCCTTCATGTGGTAAAATAGATAAATTGACAAGTGAGAATTTCATTGCCTTTTAGTTCTCATGCAGACTCTTTGGAGGAATTTCTAATAAGAAAAATGGCAAACAGGTATGCCAGGGGGAAAAAGGTACACATGAGGCCAAATGAGAGAGCAATCCCCAAGCTACAGATTTTTATCAAAATCTCTATTCTTGACATGGGAAGGCTTCAGGCTGCCATTCCATCCTGTGCAGACTGAGGCTATCAGGTAGGTGTGATGCAGTGAGCTCAGTGCTGGCCGAGCAGATGTCTCCCAGGTGAGCAGTTCTGGAGTGAGAAAGATAATGATTCTCTTCCCTGGGCTCAGTTCTGCTCCTTAAACCCTTTCCATCACTGCACGAAATCCACTGCTGGGTACTCTGTCCTAAACTATATTCACTGAGCCACACCTGGACCTTTCTGGCAAATCAAATTCCAGGTTGAGAAGGCACGGTAGTGTCAATCTGGGAATTCACAGGGGCTGTGGTGGTGAGAAGGCACACAAACCTCTGCTGAGCCCCAACCAGATATGAAGTCTGGCTGCGTCACCAATACTTCATCTCTTAGGATTTCATATCCCAAGCATCTATGTGCTAACCTCCTGCTGGGAGTCACACACTGTTCCCTGACCTGGAGATTCCATGATGAATGAGGCAGGCTTGTGGTTCCCTGAATATATATGAGTTTCCAAAGGTTAAATACTACCTAGGCAAACTAAACCATAGAATTTGGTTCCTAAGCCAGATACTCGCAAATACCAAATGACACTGAACCTCAAAAGGGAAGCTTTCTATTCTGAGCCTTCAGACTAGAATCCAGCCAAGAGTTAGAGGGACAAATAAGCTCACAACATCCACATAGTTCACTTGGAACAAAGTCTCAAGTTCTGATTGTGACTCAAAAGAAAGAAAATCATAAAAAGGACAGGGAGATGTCAGTCATGACTTCTGTTCAGTCACACTGGAGTTATTAACCAGCTTTCTGAGATCTAACATCATAATTAAGCTGTTTCATCTACTAACATATGCTAGATAGCTGTGCTTTTCATGGACTCATTCCTCTAAGTCTCACAGTGTTATATGGGTGCAATTACTGCTCCCATATCACTGCTAAGGACACTGAGGCACAGAGTTATGTAGGAGCTTGTGAAAAGCCTCATGGCCTCCTAGTCTGCAGTGCTTTGGAGCCCCAGGCAGAGCTAATCACAGGGAAATGAGTTAGTTTTTCACTGGCCACGACTTTACGTATCTGTCTTCCTTACAGCTCTTTTGGGAGGGCTTCAGGCAGCCATCTCAGACATCCTAGATATGAGCCAGCCCAGAGTTAACCATCAACTAATTATAGGCTTGGTGGACTTGGAAAGACTAAGGCCACTGCTGTTTCACTATGGTGCACACACACACACACACACACACACACACACACACACACACACTGACTATTAATACGTGCTCTGCGAGAACAGTAACATTAGGCTCTAGGATTCAACATTAGGTAACAGGAAGGAGAGTGACAGCCCCATGTGGGCAGTAAACAATCTCAGTGTCTTTTCTTGATGTCTGTGTAAATGCTAGCATTCCAAATATAATAAATTCAGACTATTTGTTTATTTAGAGAGGAAAGCACTAGAGCATGATGTGGCTTTTAACTTTGTCATACTCCTGTATTGGAACTGTGGGGTTTCTTGTTCACATTTCAAACTATTACTCTGGAAACTAAATAGAGGATGGACTAAAAGATAATAGCCTCGAGTAAAAGGGACATCATGTGTCCAGTTCAGATGACAGAAGAGAAGAAATGATACCAGTAGGCACTGGGCAGACACTCTGTGATTAAATGTGGCTGTGGCAAGAGAATTAATTTTCAGTCCTGGATATATTATAGCGGTGGCCCAAAATGATGGACAGGAAGAAGGGCCGCAGAGAGGGGCCTCAGGCAGAAGGATTAGAAGCTGCTGGAGTTGTGGGGTCCAAGGCTGCTGTTCTCGGGGGTGGCAGGGGAGAGATAGAAGAGTGAGGTTCACTGAGATGCCCAATTAGAAAAGGCCTTCCTAGTGTCCACAGGCCATACAAGGAGAGGTCAGCTCTGGTGAGCTCACTGAGGAGCTTCACTGGCAAGCTAATAACAAAAGCTGAATTCAGCAAGTTGCTAGGAGACATGGGGCAGGAGTGAGCTCTGGGTCATTTGCGGGGGACATGGGGCAGGAGTGAGCTCTGGGTCATTTGCTGGGGCAGGAGTGAGCTCTGTGTCATTTGCTGGGGAACATGGGGCAAGAGTGAGCTATGTGTCATTTGCTGGGGGACATGGGGCAGGAGTGAGCTCTGGGTCATTTGCTGGGGCAGGAGTGACCTCTGGGTCAAGGGTCAGTCCTCAGAAGATACCTATTCATGACCCACAGTGCAAGCTGAAAAAAAAATGTGCAATTGAATGTGCAAGGCAACAACTCTAAGTTCATGGATTTACAGCAGGAAAAGTCTAGTCAGAGCAAGCAAGTGCTGCATTCCATTTGTGGATATATCCCTGAAGGCTCAGGAACCAAAATGAACTTCCCCCTTTGAGGTGGGCCACTCTATGCACAGGATGACAGTATCAGAGGACTCTAGTGTGAGAAACATGCAAATGAGGGACAACAATTTTAAAAATTTAAGTTTGACATCTTAAATGTCAACAAATTAAAACAGAAGATTAAGCACTTTTTTGAATGGCATCCTGGTAAATGTGGAATAAGGCAATGCAGTTGCAGTAGCTGGTACCAACTGGACTAGTGGGTGCAAGATAGGTTAGTAGAGGCAGCATTTTTAGACCACAAACACCTTCACACTACAGTGGTCCTCCACACTGACATTATCACTGTTACATCAAGCAAGGCTGGGGAGATGAAGTAGACCATAAGTGAACTGGGAGCCAAGAGGTGGGCTCAGATCCACCACTAGTTAGTCATGAAACTGTAATTGCTTTTTGTGGGGTGCATGTGCTCACTTTCAAGTGTGTGGATATTAATCTATATGTGGGTGCATTTGGTATATAGATGGAGGTCAGAGGTCAACTTCAGGTGTTGTTCTCAGGAGCCACCATCTTGTTTTGTCTCTCATCACCCAGGAGGTTGCCAATTCTGTTAGGTTGGCTGACCACTAAATCCCAGGGATCCACACATCTCCACCTCACCAGTTCTGGGAATCACACCTCCACATCTTGCCTGGCTTTCCCCTACTCCCCATCACTTTTAACTCCCTATTAAATGGAAGAATAAACCTCTGCCCACCTACCAAGGTTTCAAAGAGACCACAAAAACAGAATAGGACTGCAATTTGAGAAGTATGAAATGCAACAGGCATCACAACATTTGTCCTGAATCAGTTTTATAGCACTGTCAGCCCTTTGTATCCACAAATTCAACTTCTAGGGATTCAACCACAGACCCAATGTTCTTCTGTAAAATGTATCTGTTCTGGGCATATGTAGATATCTATAACAACAGTCTAAACTGTAACATATTGCTTTAGGTATGAAATGGTTAATCTGGAGACCAAGTATTTGTGAAGTGCTTAGGTCACACGCATACCCTGGGCCCTTTCACAGACAGCACATGCAGATGCTGGTGTCTGCACGGAACTGTGGAAGCACACTCCTCAGATGCAGAGTCTGAACTGTGCCTACATTTGATAATTTGGTCATCTGAGACTTGAAGCCCTCCTGGTAGAAATCCATACATACTCTCCATAAAGAGAACATTCCTTTCCTTTCAACCCTAGAGAAGACCTCCTCTTCCTATAGCTTGACACTCTGAGAGAGGCCTGCTTGAAGCCTGGGGCATGCAGAGTGAGGCTCACCCTCTTCACCAAACACCATGGTTCTTGCATTACCAACAAAAGCTCCACGTGTCCCTCTCACATCACCACAACCACATCACATCATTTCTGTACACACTGACCGTGACTCACGCCTGTGACACACTCCTCTACACAGAAGTAAAAGGAGTTTGGGATGTGTTGCTTTCCATGGTGCTGGGGATGGAACAGCTGAGGCACACCACAAGTCACTTGGAGTACTTTCATAGTGCTGCATTTTAAGTGACTTAGCAAGTGACCAGCAGTCAGGGAACACCTCATACACTTCTGATGGTGGGATGATCTGACCACAGAAGTTGTTTTCAAATGTCACAGCATTTTCACACTGTATTTAACCATCAACTAAGTTCAGCTTTGTCATGTAGGCCCCCAATTAAATATTCATTCATCTCTGGTCTAGAAATATATTTTTTAGGTTAATGAAAATATGCCTAGTGCTGAATGATTCTAGAGAAGAGAGGGCCCAGTTCTTACAGGCTCCAGAAATGTTCAAGCATTGTGTGTTGACCAGGAGAATATGCTTTGCCAGGACCTCTCCACGGGGCCCAGAGGGGAACCTCAGAACTCAGATATACCTACAACCAGACAATGGTTGGTCTCCCGCTACCCCACAGTCAGCAGAGCCAAGAGAATGGTTATGAAGAAAGAAAGAACAAAGAAATTACTCCAGTGTTTGAGGTGGAAGAATACTAATATATTAGTCTCAGGGTCATGATCCATTGTAAGGGTGTCATAAAATACCCTTTCTAATAAGCTTCTTATATATGCATATAAATAAGCCATTACTTATCACATAGTATGTTAAGAACTGATGGTGAGATTGCAGCAGGGATGGAGCCATCAGGTAATCATCAAGCCTACAGAGTGGAAGCTCTTTCTCCCATACCTGGTTCTCTCCTCAGTGTCTGACTTAGCCTGTATTGTCACTCTGGTGACCTCAAGATGGATTCCCTACTGCTACAGCAACATGCTCCCTGCACATGTTTGCAGATCTGCACTCGCAAAGCCTGTTATCATCAGCACCACTCATGTATAGACTTAGGTATATAAGACATGGTAAGAGATACTGTGCACATACTTGCTCAGCCTTACAACAATCTTACAAGACTGGAAATGTTTTCTTCTTTCCTTCCTTCCCTCCCTCCCTCCCTTCCTTCCTTTTCTCATTCAGACAGTTAATTGAATTTAAAGATTATGATATGACCTGTCTAAAAATCCTACAATGGGAAAGATCTGGAAGACCAAATGCTGATACAGATACATGTGGAGCTGACTCCAAAGCTTTGACCAAGTTCAAGTACACAATAAATTCAACTAAAGGAATTCAGAGTACATATTGCCCCACATAGCCAAAATTACCCACAGTCTAGGAAAAAGAATTGTGCTAGATTAATGCAAGAGTTTAAAAGATACTAAAAAACAAAAAGACATTTGAAGCCAGGCATGATGGTATACAGCTTTAATACCAGCAATCAAAAAGCTAAGGCAGGAAGATCAAGAGTTTGAGCCAAATATGAGCTACACAGCAAGACTGTCTCTGAAATAAAACAAAATAACAACAAAACAGTAACACTGCCCCCCCCCCACACACACACATTAAAAACTGTGTGATGCTTAAGAAAAGCCTCTTAAGTCAATGCAGGCACAAGTGTGAGCTATACTATTTAATCACAGGTACCTGGGGAAAGCCTCTTGACTTTTTTTTATGCTTCCCTTTTTCATCTATCAAATAGATAGAAGATCAGATACAGTAAGGATGGAATAAGATGCTATAAATACAGCACATGACATGTGATAAGTATTTCCTATGCTGTCACCACAGTGTTATTTTCAAAGTCAATATGCTATAGAAGAAAATGTCAGGAAAGAAATAGAAAATTAACAGCAGCAACAAGAAAATAGTTTCATGACAGTCTCACAAATAGAATGGAACCATTTTTTTTTTTTTTTGCATCAGGTAAAACAGAAATGTCAACAAGATGACCATATTTTTACCTGTTCTAGCAAGATTGTAAACAGAACAATCTATACAGTCCTACTGGCTTCTTCAACTGCTTATACCCAGTCAGAAATGTTAAGCCCAAGGCTAGCAATAAAGAAGCCCTGCAGAAAGAGTGAGGGGAGCAGAGTGTGCAGTAGGCACAGTGCAGAAGAGGAAACAAATTGGCTACAGAAAATTTCTCAATAGGGAGGAAGCTAGAATGAGAATGGAACGACCTGATCAAGGATCCCAAACTCCCTGCTGAAGACCCAACAGGGCCTTACTCAAGGTGGAACCCACCAACACTAGGCAAGCACTGATGGTAAACAAGAGCTGATGGCAGGGCTGGAGTGTGTCTGACCCTCTCTGTCCCCATGCCTTCTTAGCACAATGTAAAAGATCCCTACCATCATCGATAAGCCATGGACCTTAAGGATATTCCTCCATGTGTTAATGTGTTAATGTCTTCTTTTAAAATATGGGTGTTATAAATTACTGTCAGAACACAGTTGTTGTAAGGGTTTTTATAAGTGCTCAAGTACCCCTCTCCATTAACCCTACCAGAATCTATGACTATGCTCTTCTTCCATCCCAAGTTTTTTGTTTGTTTGGTTGGTTGGTTTGTTGATTTTTTTTGTTTATTTGTTTGCTTGTTTTTTGAGACAGGGTTTCTCTGTATATCTCTGGCTGTCCTGGAACTCGTGTTGTAGACTAGGTTAGCCTGGAAGTCAGAGATCTGCCTGCCTCTGCTTCCCAAGTGCTGGGATTGAAGGTGTGTGTCATCCCTGCCAGACTTCCATCCCAAGTTATGACAGCAAGTGATTATCACAGAAACTTGGATGCCCTCCTTGGACCCCAGGTCTCCTAGACACAGTTGTTTTTTAGAGTTTTGCTCCCTAGAGTTCAGAGAATATCCTTTATATCTTCCAAACCGGTTCACTGAAATGACTCCATTCCATGGCTTTCACTATCTTCTATCATGACACACAATTTTCCTCTTATTCTACTTTTGTCTGACTCTCCCCATGAGGGCATGTATTCTAAGGAGCAGAGTTCCTTTTGGCTATTTTCCAGTGTACTGACATGACAACACCTAGGATAGCACCCAAGGAAAGCAGGGACAGTTCTTACTGTACCTATGACACAGGAATATTCCCTCCAGTCTACTTCTGGATGCTGAAGATAAGTTAGTCATCCAGGATTCTTGTAGGCGTTATGAGTAAAACAGAAGATATTATACCCAAAGGATAAGCACATTTGAGGTTATATTTACTAGTAATGGGTTAGTTTTCTTTAGTAAATTAGTGGGGACTCTTCAAGGGTATGCTGATCAGCCTGGCGCCTGGTAGTATATGGATCTTTTCAAAGCCCTGGAAACTGAAAGAAGGCTTCTCAATGCAGCCATACTCTGAAAGATGCTAGATGAAGCTTTCAGCTGCTGAATGCTGTTCAGCTGCTAGTCACTGCCTCATTTTGAAGGACCAGGACTGGCCAAGACTTGCAGCCTAGTAGGGTGGAGAAAAGCCTATGGAGAGCACCAAGTGGAGGGGCTTGGCTAAAAAGCCACAGAAGCTTCAGGAAAATGTCAATTACTGTGAGAGGTCAAGGAAGCTGCCAAATAGTTCGGGAAAGGGCAAGACCAGGAAAGACTGTGAGACCACACCCTATATAAGCTAGAGAGATCCACATTAAGTTCTCTTGGCCCCCACCAATAGAGGAGACAAATGTGCATGTGGGAGAAGTATGAAACAAGGTATACCATCTGCCAATCGTTATGCTGCAGTTGCCCTGAAGCAAATCAGTGGTCAGAAACCTTGGCAAGTCAACTGAGATTTGCTGAGAAAACTGAGAGGCAAGAGACCAAGAAATAAACTCTTGCCACAAGCCATCCCAAGAAGGCTGGCAGAAAAGGCACGGCATAGAACCTTCTGAGGGAAAGTTCATGAAACCTGAACACTAAAGATGTCCATATAGAGGCCTGAGAGTGCTGGGTGAGAGAGGTGCTAGGAGGCAGGCAGAGTATGGAGGCACCAGTGAGGACCTCAAAAACAGGCAGAAGGAAGGGTGACCCATGTCATGTGAGGATGTACAAGTCTGTAAAGGAAAAGACTAGGCCACACATGGCACATCACCTGCACCGTGTATAAATGAAGCTGGCCACAAGCTGAGAAGTTGAAACAAACTGACCACACAAGCCAGTTGGCAACGTTAGGCCCAGAGAAAGCTAAGCCAAGCTGAAGATAAGTTTGCCGTGACTGTCAGAGCCAGACTGGGAACACTTGAAGTGTGCCTGCAGACAGAAGGTTGACCAAGGTGCCCATACAGACCTGCACTAGAGAATCTTAATATTCTTTCAAGAGAGTTAAAATAGGATTGGTTAGGTATTTTTAGGTATTAAGTATTTATAGATATTAGGTTATAGATTATAGATATTAGGTATTGTAGATTATAGTATATAGGTGTTTATTAAGTATTAATAAATATAGGTGCTTTAAATGAAAAATTTTGTTTGCATTTACTTGTAATTTTTTTCATAAGTTCCCATGCTTCCATGTTTTCTACAACTGAATGCACTTTTAAGTAATCATGTAAAAATTATGTTAAATACATTAACAAATCAAAACAAAAACAGCCTCAGATCCCCAGCTGAACTTCTGCTGCAGAGTGTCTGGAAGGGAAGAAGAGTATAGACAGGTAGTGAGGGCAAGGTAAGAGCCCTCCTGATCTGACCCTCACCTGGACAGACAGCACAACCCACCCTATTGCCCAGACTCCTCCTTCTGCACTGATCTCCTGAGTACAGTCTCTTCACACACAGAAGTAGACCATGTGTGCCTCTGCTCAAGCTGTGACTCCCCGTACCATGGGGGAGGGAGTGTCTTCCTAGCAGACCTGCTTGCTCCAAGTCTGCTCTTGGCTCTGCCTGCACTCCTTTTCAGTCATCCCCAGTCATTGGATTCACTCACATCACATCCTTTCTTACTGTCACTATGTCCTGACCTTTAAGTACCATGTCCTGGACCTCATTCCTAACTGCTTCTCAACCATCATTCACTTTACAAGTTCCCCCTAAGTGTGCTGAAGCTTACAGAACAGTGGGCAGGCACAGTCCCAGATGACCTCTTCTGAGTCTCTCTGCGTCAAAGCAGTTACTGCACCTGGTGGAAATGGCATGTACAGAGTCCCCCATGAGCTTGAGGTATCTGCTGTGAGAGCCAGGTGTATATGAGGCAGTGCACAATAGCTCGCTCCACGATGCATCACCCTGAAGCTCTACTCACATCTTTAAGCTGTTCCTTTTTCTCTAAAGACACCCCACCTCACCCTGCTCTACTTTGCTCAACTCTAGGACAACTCCAAGGATGTAGGATGATATAACTGTCCCTCTGAGGGCACCTCATGGTTTTCGTTGTAGGCATCTCTGTCCTTCTGACCTCACTCATTCTGGTTGGGTTCCTTAGGAGACCTTATGTCATTTTTTTCTCAATATTCTCATTAATAATAGTTCCTACTACCACATGACATAGAAAAAAGGAAAGAGATGTGGTATCTGAGTAATATATTCCATGTCTCAGTGTCAATCAGCAAAAGCCAGGTGAATAAAGAATCTCAGAGTGAGCTGACCTACTCACTCTAGCCACAGCATCACACATCTTCCACACAGCATGGTTCACAGAGCCACATCCTCTGAAGACATTTCCCATCCCTACTGCAGTGAATACCTTCACTTACACTGTGAGTCATACTTCACAGATTTGAGCCAAAACTGATGATTCCAACATCTCTTCATCCACAAGTTACTAATAGTATATGTGCTGCCTTGTAGTGTACCTTGGAGTCTTGCACTTGGGAAAATTGGAACTAACCCTGCTAGGAGTTAACTAACCCCTTAACAGTTGCAGAGCAACTGTGTTTAGTATCACTACCTGCCCCTGCAGCCTGCAGCTCTCCCATAGTGTCCATACCAGAACACACTTATCTATGCTTCTCTAGTGGCCAGGGCTGGACTCGGCAGCCAGACGACTTGGCTACTAATAAGAAGTGAGTGGATTAAAATCAGGAGCAAGAACCCTGTTCTGTCTCATTAATATGTGGCTGAATAAAGAAGCATTGCTCAAAACAAACATTCCAAATGTCATGCACATATATGCAACAGGAAAGCTGAACTGAAACTATCTGGGTAATGGAGGAAAATATTGGGAGGGAGAGGATGAGAAAAGGGGCAAGGTGTGGAAGGAACAGGCTCAATACACAACATATACCTGTATGAAAATTCTTGAATAAATGAGGCATATCTATTATATAAGTGTGTGCGTATACATATATATACATATATATACATATTTATATATGTACAATTAAGATGTTCAAGATTAGGCGTCTTTCTCTAGACACACATACATAGATGGCAAAACTATAAATAAAGTGAAAAAAAAAAGCAAGCATTACTCTTGGGATGGAGAAGGCATAAGCTCAGGAAGGCCCTGCACAGGGAGGCTGATGATGAAATGATCCATTTCTGGGCAGTGATGACATGACTGCACAATGACAATCTTTATTATATAGTTCATATAATTTTTGATATTCTGGATATACACTTAATTTCACAGTAAGTGAAGGGAAGAATAGAGAAAATAATTGAGTGGTTAATGGGGAACTGTGAGACATAGTCCCTCTGTGTAAAGTTTGATGAGGATTACAGATACTTATAGGAAACCCTCAGAATACAAAGAATATGAATGGTTACCTCTATTACTATTAACAACACCTCTACTTGGCCATGAAAGAAACTTTTCTTTCATTTGTGCCATAAAAATTGTCTTGATATTGTTTCACGTTCTTTACCATTATCAGATTCTGAAGGTACAAAGGGAAGCCTTTAGCAGGGGCACAGGTCTGGAGAGGATATGGACTACGAATCCGCACTGTCTACCCTTGTAGAGAGCTGCGATGTGCCGCGCCTTAAAGATGGCGCCGGTTTCCGCCTTCCACCAGCCCGACGGTGAGCACTCTCAGTGGTAAACAAGTCCATATTTGGCAAAGACCGCTGATCTGGCTTGCTTCCGCACACGTGGGCCTCTAAGATAGCACCACGTGGCTTTACTTGATTGGCTGTTCATATAGTATTTAGCCTGTGGGTTGGGTCTGCCCGGGCATTCGGAAGACTGTTTTCAAGGGACCTGAATAAACTGCTGGAGAAGAGCTTTTGCGAGTTGCGTCATCCTTGCTGGTCGAGGGGGACGCGACATACCCTCAGCCAGTCTCACTCATGCCCAGTCAGTCTTGGATTATGCAAGCACTACCTAGGGCTTTGGATTGAAATGAGACACCTGCAAGATTTACACCAGCACTTTGAGAACATGGGAGTCTGTTCTCATTAATGTCAGAGATAGCCACCAATCCCCTAAAATGCAAGCTTGTACCAAGTTAGCCCGAGAAGAGGCAGCTAGGTTAGTGGAGGCGGCTCCCGCTTTCCTGAGAACTTTGAGTTCAACACTCATCTCTCTCCTAGACCTAATTCAGTTACTACTTAAACACATGAGGTAATTCCATCTAATCAGATCTTAGAAAGGAGGGGTGAGGTGACAGCCTTCTCAAGCTGAGGACTGCACTTCTTGAACATAGCCCAGGACAAATGCTGCTAGAACATGCTCCCAGCAATTTGTCCAGGAGAGGTCTGTGACCTGGGACAATTCTCACCATCTTAGACTGTAAGCAGTTTCTGTTGTCAGAGATACTTGGACTCAGTATGAGTTCTGCCTCTTAACAACTATGCAACTTGGGGCACATTTGCTCATTTTGTTGGATGGGTTAGTGGTGATATAAGGAAAGATGCCTATAGAGACTTTGTCAACTGACTTTCACTGATGGCTCAGATGGATATCTTGGGTATAAGAGGCTTCTTCTAAAGCCACAGAACACACAACATATTCCTTTCACCTGAAAATCTCCAGTTGAAGTTTGAGGATCTCCCCAATGTTTGCAGTGACAGAAGAAGAGGTGAGGAGGACTCCAATCTGCTGGTGATAACAGAGAAGAGAGAGTGGCCACTAAGTCTCTCCTGCCTACCTGCCATCTAGTGAGGAACACTAATATGCATATTTTGCAGATGAGACCCTGGGAAGTAGAGGTTGCTGCAGAGTGTTCCCAGATAGTCACCATCAGACCAAGCTTTGAGCTACGATCAGACTCCAAAGCTCAGGCATCACCCTCCTGGGCAGCCAGTGCACAGATCAATCAAGTCCACTGTAAATAAGTATGACTTCAGCAACATCTCTCCTGCTGCTGCATCAGCCAGGTGACTTCTGCAACCTGCCCACATTGAGTTTTTCATTTTACAGATGTCTCTGGGTTTCAAATTGCAGCATCAACATGGTGGTGTCATTTCGACAATGGTATTTCTAGTACCTAGAAATGGCACAATCAGCCATTTCTTTCCCTTCCCTCCCTAAGCCCACCTTGGTGATCTGACACTGTCCAGCCCCTGTCTGGACAGCCTGTTAACCACCAGTGTGCTCCCACTGACTCAAAACTGCAGACTGGATAGGATTATCACTGCCACAAAATTGAAGATCAATATTAACAACATTTTCCTATGTTTCCAAAGATTACACCAGAATGGATCAAACATATGCCTTTTCACAGGAATCTCTGTTGATATTCCTTAACATAATACAATGGTGAAACAAGGTTTACAGAGCCCAACAAAAGAAAATACACTTACAGATATTAAACTCCCTCTTTGCTGAAAAAAAAAGATGCTTGTACACTGGTTGCACTCCCTCTCTGAGCCTTGGCACTAACCAGGGCCTGACTCACTGAAGCTAGGAGCAAGACAGTACAGAACACCTCATTTCCAAAGCACTCTCATATGCTTCATCCCATTTTAATCTTCAAATTCTAACTACTGTGAGAAGGAAGAACTTAGTGGACAAGGCTGCACATGAAATAAGAATGAACCCAGATATGCCACATAATAGAAGGTGTGTGGGATCCTGGCCCTTTGTGGTTCTGAGATCTTGAAGCAGCTCAGAATCCGACACTCCACCTACAAGTCTGCCAGGATGAATCTATAACCCTCCCGACCTGAAGACTAGAGTTAGGACTACAGCTCATTTGGCAGAGAGCTTGCCTAACATGCAGAGAGCCCTGAGTTCCATACCTAGCACCACATAAACTGGACATGGTGCCCAGCACTCGGATGGATGAGGGCAGTAGGAAGAGTAGAACTTCAAGGTCATCCTCTTCTATGTAACAAGTTTGAACCACCAGGGCTAGGTGAGTCCCTGTGTGCAAGAATATAAAAGATCTGCAGACTGTGTACTCACACGCACCCTAGATAGTGCTGCCCAAGTGTACAAACTGAACATAAAGTAAACCCAATGTTTCACAGAAGTTACATCCTAGCATCAAAACAGGAAGCATACCATTCACCAGATGACATTAAACCTATAAAACAAAACATGAAGATGGAGACCTGAAGGACGTGAGATCAGTGTGGCCATCAGGAAGTAGAGCAGAGCAAAAGTGGGGCGCAGCTGTAAGCTAAGCATGGGTGCGGGGACAAGGTGATATGCCCACTGAATCTGCTGAGAGGAGTGGAGGCTGAGGCTAGGGGGCTGGTAGCTGGTGGTATATGCACCATGAGTGAGATCCATGCTTTCCCTGTGAGTACTGCCAAAAGACAGGGTTGAGACTGCCAACCACATACCGATACATACACAGTTCTGATAGCACACCGAGTTTCAGACAAGATAGACAAGAAAAGAGCAACAAGAGGGCAGAAGTAGACAGACAGAAAGACATGTGAATTACACAGAGAAACACAAGGAAGGATGGAGGTTTTCCTGGCCTCTTGTTCCTGGGGACGAGCCTTCAGAGATATATGTACCAAATAGAAGAGATCTATGCACCGAAGATGTTTAAGTAGCTCTGAGGCTTATGGGATACGGACATGAATAAAAACACCACTCATTCCGTGTAACACAGGCAGATTTTGCAGGTAGAAGAAGTTTTTTGTTATTTAGGTTTTCTGTCATAGACATTCTGAAAGTAGGGAGTTTCAAAGACAAGTTTGCCAAGCCAGGGGTGAAAAGTTTTTATTGTAAGAAGTCCCAATATCCAAAACTGGGAATCAGTTCTACCCAGGGTCCACTTTGGCAGGAACAAAGCCAATCCAGGGTAACTATCCAAAGAGCAGGACTCAGATGTTCATATCAATTAATAAGCACAAAGCTAGTTCAGTTTTCAAATAAGGCCAGAGACAAATTAAACAATTTTAAAAAGTAAATATTTTAAAGCCACGGGATACCACAAGTTCAAAGCCAGCTTATCTTGAGGCAATTAACTCATCACAGTAAGTAACAGTAAATCAATCCACACTAATTGCATTTGGTGCAAGAGCTTAGAACACTCTTTAGCGTCAGCTGGTTATTGATTTTATTATTGTTGTAATTATTTATTATAATCACTTGTGATATCAAAAGCGCAATATTTCTAGAGAATATGTTGTATACTCATAGATGGATAGGATTTTAATTTTACATAAAACTATCCAGTTTCTGTTTTTTCAGAGATGCTTTAAAAGTCTAAAGGACAACAGAACTGAAGATGACACCAAAGGTCTTTAGCACAGGCTCTGCAGCTGGAAACAAAGGGCCAAGGGAGCACCCGGTTCTACCCCTCCCTTCTTCCTCCCCCACACATCTCCACATTCATAGAAAACAGAGAAACTGCAGTATCAGAGCCCTGACTGCCCTTCAAACTCAGAACAGAAAGGCAAACTAGCCACTGCCAGGGCCACACTTAGTCCTCACCTGCTGCCCATGAGTTCGTGGTTTCCAGTGAATCTGTTAAGTGCTCTGGCTGCCATCTTGCACTCAGTTAGCATTCTGTGCCAACACTTGCTTTTTGATAGCTAAATATATATCTGTGGTTGTATATCATCGAGTCAGCGAGCAGGGAAAAGGACAAAGGGGTTAAAAGTCACTGTGCTTTAAAGGCATAGACTAACGGATGAAATCATGTCCAAATGACTTCACAAAAGACACAAAGGCGTTGATCCAAATCGAAGCACTACCTCTTGAAAACTGCAGCACTCCTAACTCATGCCCCCCCCCCCATTTAAATCTGGGCCATAATCTTCTGGTATACAAAACAGGGATATTAAGACTTGCTTTGAAGAGTTTTCAGGGTGAAGTATGCATATAAAACACTTTCCCTAGCAATGCTAGACAAAGGCACTGGGAGATCACTCAGGGCTACCAGTGACTGAAGTGTACACGAACATTTGTCTTCCATTCTATTTACTCGAGATTATCTCTTGACTTCCATTCTCCTCCTCACAGGGGTTAGAAGGAAAGCCAGGCGTGAATTATTTAAACAGCAACTGCCTTGGCTGACGCCATCCCAAGTACCGTCTTTGTTCAATGCTGCATATGTGTTCTGTGATCAGATGTCTCTTGCCTTCTACATGCATAGGTCACTGCAGCTTGCCATATTCACATTACAAAGGCCTCTGGCATTTATCTTACTATCAGAATGCCTTACGAGATTATGGAACATATGCTTAAAAACTGCGTGTGCCAAAGAGAGTTGACCCTGCAACTTAGACCTACATGAGAACTGTTTATAGACTCAGGATGAAAGTCTGACATTTCTGCTTTTGTTCTTATCTGTCTCCTTCACTCTGGATGAAGACACGTAAGTCATTATCCTGAAACTTTCTTCTTGAGTTACCTTAGATTCCGAGGCAAGAAGAACTTCAAGGAACAGACCCTTTCCCAGATAAGGACAACTTTCCATGAGCAAAGAGGCAAAGAAGCCCTCTCCTGAGAGGTACCCTGGGTTCTCAGGCAATAAGGACTCCTCTGACCACCTTGTGCAGCACATGCAGAGCATCCAGAGACAAGGCTCAGTGGGACATCTTGACCAGGACTGCTTAATTATGCAAATCATATACACCTCAATTCTCCCTGCAAAGAAACCTACAATACACATCAGTACACCCCTGATGGACTTGAGGACACCGACCCTTTTCTTTGTTCTTCTTCTGAGTACTGCTTAAATTCCCTTTGACTTGTGGTTATCAATCAATAGATAACATTTTTGCTGCACGTTTCTAAAAATATGAGTTCTAAGGATAACATAATCTTAACTTGGCTGAAATAAGACTTTTTTTTTTTTTTTTTTGGTTTTTCGAGACAGGGTTTCTCTGTGTATCCTTGGCTGTCCTGGACTCACTTTGTAGACCAGGCTGGCCTCGAACTCACAAAGATCCGCCTGCCTCTGCCTCCCAAGTGCTGGGATTAAAGGCGTGCGCCACCACCACCCGGCTGAAATAAGACTTTTTAAAAATGTAGTTGGAATGACTGTTGTGCTGGTCTCCTGAGTTCCCACAGCTCCTGGAACATAACTTTTCCCTGATACTCCATACAATGGTTAGTATTTTTGATGCACATATGTGCATCTGGGAGGCCTATGAACCTGGCACACAAGGACTTGAGTTCAGACCAGAAGCCTGTGCACTTGGCACACTCCCTGACACACACCTGTCTGGTACCCAGGTCATCTCACACACTTTGCATCAAAAGAGTCATGAAAATTGAACTCCTTAGTTGCCCTTACTTTGCCCCTGAAAATTCTGATTGTTGAGTTGTGTCATGATTACTGCATATGGAAGAGTGAGAAAAAGTTTATCAATGACAATGAGATTAGAGATTAAGGTCTCTCCTACCTCTTAGTAGTTTTGTGACACAAGAGCTATGCAAATGTTCAACTGCAATAAAGCATCAGACTCCTTGGGCTTATGGCACTGATTGTCAAGGATTCAACCGCATTTAAACACACATCAAATATAAATTTGACAGTGTGTTGTCAAGGTGATGGGTCAATTCCCAACCTCAGCTATACCTCAAGAGCTTTTTGACCTCAAAAAGGGAAGGACTGATAGCCAAAAAGGTCACACAGTGTCAGAAACATAGGGAGTTAAATAAAGATGGGTCAGCATTCAGCCACCCTGAACAGTTTCTAAGAGGTAGTACATATTTCAAAACTGCTGATTTCAGAATGAATTTTTCTTTGTAGACTTTCAAAACTCATATTTTTTAAAAACTTATTCTCCAGAGTCCAGGAGATGCTTGGTGTCCTTGAAACTCTATAAAGGATGGAGCTAATGCAGAAATTCTCTCGGGTACAGAGCCCTTGTGACATGTCTCAGTGTGGAGAAAAGCACTGGTGGGCAGCAGCGATGGAGAGAATGGTGGGGAAATGCAGTGCATGACCCCTGCTAGGCAGCGGATTTGAAAAGCACAGCAGTGGGTCCAGTGGGAAGGGGCAGGGAGGATGAGGAGGGCATGACTAGATGTTCACTAGAACTTCACATGGAAGACACATCTAGTAAAAGGTTCTCGGCCAAGTGGCATATTTATGTGTTAAAGGACACCAGCAAGGAAACTGTCAAGTCAGTGGAACATGTGAAAATGACTCTAAGAACAGATGGAACCTGTCTGAGATACCAACAGTGTTGAGTAATGAGACCATGACAGGACAGAGTATGTACAGTCAATGAAAGTTTACTGTGACAAGGAAGGAGCCAGAGAAAGGATGGAAACAGGTACCTGAGAACCATGTGGCACGTCTTTGTCACTTAGTTTCTTTCTAGTGTCCATCTGTACAGAGGTCGCCCATACACTGCTTCTATTTCTAAGCAACAGGTAACTTAGGAGGTTACAGGACTTGCCCAAGATCACCCAGGCTGTGAGCAGCTGGATTCGATGGCAGAACAAACGCACATGAGGGCAATCCTTGCTGTAAGACACAGGACTTTCAGCAAGCTGAACATTGGGACTTTGCCCATGAGTGCTTGTGAGGGGACATGACTCAAGGTCCCTCCTGCCCTACCTGTGGGTAACTCTGTGTAGACAAAACTTTCACGAAAAATGCTGCCAGAGCATGCAATTTGCAACCAAACGGATGGAACTAGAGAAGCTCATCCTGAGTGAGCTAACCCAGACTCAGAAGGATGCACATGGCATCTATTCACTTATAATCGGATTTTAGCCATATAATACAGGATAACTAAACTACAGTCAACACACCAAAGGGAACAGGAACATAAACTTTGTTACCTATCAATGATACACTTTGCCCTAGTGATGCTACCTTGTAGGCCCCCAGTATATGAGGAGGCTCTTGGCCCTCATATGACTGTTGAACTGGGGCAGGGGACTGATATGTAGAGACACTCCACTCTGGAGGAATGAAATGGAAGGGATGGGGGTAGAGCATGGGAGGGCGGGACTGGGAGGGGTGGAAAGAGGACACTATGATGGAGATGTAACCTGAAGTAATAAATAAACATAAAAAGTGTGAAATTTCACTAAAATAGTGCTGATTATTTGAAACAAAAATGCCACCATAATGAAGACTTAACAACTTAAGTAAAAATATTATAAATCCTAATAAAAATGTTGTTTGTCAATATAGGTATATAATGTTTTGTTGATTTTATTATGTTCATGAAAGTATATTGGAAACCATATAGTTTTTTTTTTAATGTAACACCCACAGCAATCGCTTAAGCATGGACCCACAAACACAGATACACACAGACATATACACATGTATATATACACACAGATACACAGACCCACACAAACAGACACACACGTACACACACATACACACATAGACACACATACACAAACACACATATATGTAAGTATAGTTAAAAGGTCAAGAAATCCTAAATGGGGGAATATTGTCTTCCAAGGTCATTAAAACCAAGGAAGTCTGAGAAACTGTCAAATCTAAACTGAGATGTAAAATATAAGATATTTAGTATAATGCTGATATCCTACTGATATTCTAAAGCAGGAGAACACTGGATAAAAATGAAAGAATATGAAACATATGATTCAGTTAATAATGTGTCAGTGCTGAACTGTCAGTAGTAACAAACATGCCATATCCATGATGGCTGTTAACAAGCAGAGACTTGCAATTGTTAACTGCAGTGGCTTTGGAGCTTTACAAGCCTCTGCATCAGATCCATGTGGGAAAGTGTCTTAGTCAAGGACAGTGACTGGTTCTGTCTCACTGAAAGCACTGCTAGGGTTAGAAATTCACTCTTTACCCATTTCCAAGATTCAATGTTGATTACAGTGCTGACTATAACGAAGCCAAATTGATACAGAAGGCGGCAAAATGCCTTGAAGAAAGCTCCTGGCAACCCTGATGAACAGAGAAAGCTGGTGCCCTACTCAGCCGTCCTTATGACTATGGCCAAGCTGAGAGCTATGCAGAGCCATTCTGTCCTGTTTCCTCACAGCAGCCCTCCTAAAAGCAGCTTTTAAAATAATTAGATTATCGTTGGAAGTTTTCAAAGAGGGAAACAATGATTCAAATAAGCAAAGGAGCACTGAGGAGGTCCACTAGTTGGCAAGTGGTGGCACCAGTGGTGTGACCCTAATCTACTTGTCAGTGACCAGTTCACACAACAAAGAAATGAGCGTCAGTATCTAGAATGAACAAAAAGGAAAATATCTATGAGAATATTAGAGTAAGTGCTTCATAAACAATCCAATCCAAACAAAAATGTGGACATGGTCAAGCTGGTTTAAATCCCTTGCTTTGCTTCTTTTGGGAAATTTGAGTCATTTTCAAGAGATACAGGAGGAAAAATGGAGCCAGCATCCTTTGATCACCTACCAGGTACCATGTATCAGACCCATTGCTAATAAAAATTACATTGCTTTTACTATCTCCAACACCATAAGACAGATATCACATCAGCATTTTACAGGTAATAAGATTTTCACAGAGAAGTTAAATGATACAACCTAAAGTGGCACAGCCAGGAACTGACTCAACCTTTACCTGGTTCTAACCAGTTTCTAGGATACCGCATTGCTCTGGGATTCTTAATTGCCTCCCTCATTGCTCTGGGATTCTCAATTTTCAAAGGCAGTTCACCACCACTCATACAGGGTGATACCAAACACTAGAAACATGTTCATATTCTGCTTTGACTTTAGTTCCTAAGACATCTTTTTCCCTTTCTTACAGTGTTATGGCTTTTATTTACATATATCAAGGAGGTAATCTATTCAATTCATATGGTTCAAAAATCAGGCATAGATTGGGGAAATGGCTCAGTGGGCAAAGAGCTCCTCAGGCAAATGGAAGGTCCAGAGCTCATGCACTCAGAACCCATGCAATAGCCAGGTAGGCATGCCCAACGTGATACCTGTAACCTAAGTGCACAGGAGGCAGAGACAAGGAATGTCTAGAGCAAGATGACCAACCAAAATAGCAAGCTCTGAGTTCAGCAAGAGACCCTGCCTCAATATATAAAGTAGAGAGATTTGAGGAAGACACTCGGTGTCAACTTTTGGTCTTACAGGTACACTGTATGCATACATATACACATATATGTGAACCTGATAATTGAGCCCTACCCATACAAACATGCATATGTGTACACTCACCACATATGTCACTATGACCCCCTGTCTTCTGGTGTACTCAGTTCATATTCTTACCCTCCCCAGTAGATGATGTGTCTTTTTATTTTGTATCTATTTTTACAGAGCCTTGTAAATATAAGACATACAGTTTTATAATTTTTAATTTTCTTTTTCAGTTTCTTATACAGATTAAACACCTCTCTATAGAAATAAGCAGAGAGATCTTGAAGAGCTAGAAATCATTCTGTTGTATTCTGCTGATTTTTGAATTAACTATTACCCTTTACATGGATATATTGACTATTTCCGATAAATAACCCTACACGGTTATGTTTCATATATCTGCAAGGATCTCTGAAGTAGATGAATTCTTACAAGTGACCATTTTACATTATCTGTCACACATACTTTCAGTTGTAACAATTTCTGCTTCACTTATCTCCTTGGGGGACATACTGTTTTTACTCTCATCAACAATATATGAACAGGGCTATTCCCTGGTGGCCTTCAATGAAGTATGTGATTGAACTCTGATGTTTGCTGATGTAAGTGAAAAAATATCTTAGTATTTTTTGCTTATTTTTTAATTAATGAAGTTGAACATATTATCATGTACCCAGGTTATTCCTTTGTTTGTGACCAATTCTTTTTACATACTTATCTATGAGAAAACTCTTCATAAAAATAAGGGATGCATTTTTTTAAATAATATGAAAATAATTATAGCTGCTCAGCATTTTCCTTGAATTTTAAAGTTATCTTAGAATACCATTCTGAGGCTTTGATATCTTAAAGTATGTTAAGAGAAATTTCAGTTTCCTTGAATGAATGAACGAATGAGCTAATCAATCAAGCTAAGAAATAATACAAGGAAAGATGGAGAAAGGCTCAACTCTGCAACAATGGTAGATCATTTATATATGAGGCTATGATTCATGCCTAACTTGACTTCCCTATAATATTCATCTAGTCATCTCTTTCCCTGTTCCCACCACTTCTTCCTTACTCTCCTCCTCTCTTCCTAACATGCACAGCTCCAGAAGCAGCACCCTCCTCATCCCCCACATCTCTCATGACAGGAAAAAGAACAGCACAAGTACATTTTCATAACTAGTAATTAGACCCAACTTCACAGGATGTAGAACTCAAGGGATTCAAGAATCCAACTCTCAAACTTGGTATGTAGTGATAGATATGACACCATCCAAAAGAAGCATCTTCTTTAGATGAAAAGACAAGATTTCCTTTAAAAATAGTTCACTTAAGCTACAATAATAACCTGCCTGGAAATGCAAGCTCACTGGTGTAACAGTGGCATGAATGTCTTGGAACGATCCAACTACTCCTGACTGTATTTAAGCCAGGCATCGGGCAGTTAGACATGAGACCAGCTCATTATTTAAACCTCAGGGGCTGCCTATCACATCCAGGTATCTTCTCCATATCCCCTCTAAGATCAAGAGTATTGACTATTGTGGGTGGTAGAAGTCCTGAGAGGATATGTAAGAATTGAGTAAGTTCTGAGTGATGATGTATTGTTGGCATGAGCACAGCCATGATAAGGACTCTAGTGGCTTAGACCCATGGGAATGGCAAAGCCTTGCCCTGGGTTCATGTGTAGATGCTGACAGTGTGTGAAGATAATATGGACTGTAACTTCTTCCTAGATACTTACAGCCTGAGACTGTTGCCTGGAGACCCCCCCCCCCCCTTTACACAGAATAACTAAACCAGCCTCCTTGTTCAGTTCAGGTATATTTAAAAACCCTCTGCCACAATTCAGATTTATAAAATAAACACACTGAGTTTCTGGGCTGCTGATGTGCCACTATAACAATCCAGCTTTCCTATATGTGTGCCTGTTGTTACTTCATTCCCTGTTGCCTCAGTTAGGTCAATCCCTAAGCCGTACAAAGTCAAGGCAGACTGTGCCCTTGAGAATGCATTTTTATTGCAGCCACTATCTGTGATTTCTCAGTGGTGTGATGAGCCTGGCTGTGAACTTTATCACCCATTAGATTTTAGGAGACATGAAAACGATTCCTACATGAAGATGTCCACTGTACTGTTATTTATAATAGCCCAAACCAGAACAACCAAAAGACTCAATTGTGAGAGGCAAGATTAAATAAAGCATGGAACTCAGTACTTCTGCAGCAGTGACAAGGAGTGAGTGAGTGTGTTTTCATGAAGTGTGAAAAGGACTGAAACATTGAAGGGAACAGCAATGCTTCTAACTGCATACGGGTCCTCTGCCTGCCTTTAGCTGGGAGGGTCCTCTGCCCTGCCCTCAGCTCTGACTCAGAAGGGGACTTCTCTGACTCAGCAAACCACCAAAACACTCAGCTATGCCAAGGCACCCAACAAAGCTTTATTGGTGGTAAAGCTGATGCAGCTATTTCCATCAAAAACAAAAACCAAAACCAAAATCTTCATTTACTGTTGGACTGTAAGCTCATCTTTAAAAAAAAAAAAATGCTTCAAAAGCATTCTAGATTCTATGAAAAAAGGAATTTCCAAGCATTTTCAAATCCTATTTAATGAACACTAAATAGATACCTAAAAAGAACATATGCCATTTAAAAAAAAAAAAAAAAAACAGGAATCTGCCTTATTTCAGTGTTTCCTGTCACAAGTAGTATACTATAAATTATTAAATCTACCTCAGGAAAAGCAAATTGTTTTTATTTTACAAGCCAACTGCACAAGTTCAGTAGTATCTGCCTGAGGATCCCAGCCCAAACAGAGCAGTAGTGACAAAGAGAAACATGAGTGTTTAGCAGCACTGGCTACCAAGCAAAATGTGCTCACATACTGTGTGTTTTCTGGCTTCCATAGAAAAGCTCCTCAACAGACAGACGTGAAAGGAAAACTCATGGGAGGAACAGGACTGCAGAATAGTGTCCCCCTTAAGACCCCCATGTCCTATCTATGGCACTATTTAGGAGCAATTAAGCATGCAGGAATTAGGCAGGTATTAGCTCAGAGGTAAGAGTGCTTTCAAACACACATGAGACCTGTCCCTGAAGGAAACAAGGTAACAACTAAAGCAATAAATGAAGACTAAGGTTACTAGTTGCCTGACATGGCATAAAGACTTTATTTGGGTTATATGAGTGTCATGACAGGAGCCTTTAAATATTTTATTATTTGAGACATACCGTCCTGCAATACAACCTGGTCTCGAACTTGCTATATAGTCAAAGTTGACCTTGAATTCTGATCCTCTGTGTCCAGTTCTTGAGCACTGAGATTACAAGCATGTGCCACTATTTCTGATTTACTTGGAAACTGAAATAGAGTGTATGACAGACAAGCACCCTACCACCTGAGCCATATCCCCAGCATGCACAAGGTTCTGCGTGTGTGCGTGCATGTGTGTGTGTGTGTGTGTGTACAAGTGCATGCATGAGTGTGTGCAAGTGCATGTGCACACATATGTGACCATGTGGTATATTTATACATGCCTGTAAACCCATGTGCATGTGGGCATGAGGGCACATAGAGGCAGAAATCAACATCAGGTAGACAGTCTTCTGCAATCACTTTCCACCTCTTGTTCTAAGAGTTTCTCACTGAACCCAGAGCTCGCTGACTCTTCTAGGCTGACTAGGCGTTAAGATCCAGTGATCCGCCTGTCTCCAGCTCCCCAGTGCCAGGATTACAAACATGCACCACTATACTCAGCTTTTCATATGAGTGCTAGGGAAGTGAACTAAGCTTGTGCAGCAAGCACATTACCAACATCACCCCCTCCTTGGATCCAAAAGGATCTCACGTCAGAGCAAATGTGAGGAGGCTTGCCATATCACTGGCCTTGAGACAGAGGAAGGGGCTGCATGCCAGAGACTGCAAGGCATTCTAGCAGTGAGGAATTACAAGGGCTTGAAACCTGGCCTTGTCAACACTCTCATTTGATCTTGGTGGGGGTGGGGGACATGCTAGACTTCTGAGTAACAGAACTATAAAATATATACGTTGTTTCAACACAACTTAGTGGTGACCTATTTTAGCAAAATGCAATGGACACAGGGGTGATAAGGGAGAATACAAAGAGTATTTGCTTCTGTCTGGATGACAGTGGCTGGTGTGGAACCATTTCATGCTGCCCTGTGAGCTAATTGAGAAACCCAACTTAGACGATCCGCCACAGCAGAGCTACAGGGTGAGAGACCGAGGCTGGCCATGGAGTTCCTTAACTTGCATGAGTTTCATTCCCAGCTGTGGCACTACTTGATAAAGAGGACCCTGAATCTACTGAGAGCCTGAGGGAGTCCAGCAATGGCTCAGGAATCAGCTCAGTGCAACAACAGGAGGCCCTACACTGGATGCCAAGGGCACGAGAGAGGAAATAGGTTGTAACCTCCTGGATGCTTAACAGAATGAACCCCACATTCATCTCCCATTCACCTAAACCACAGTCCAAAATCTTAGGAAGTGAGAATTTGGTTTAGGACTAAAGGTTGCTTCAGCTGTTCCTGGTTAGGATCAGTGAAAACCAAGGATGAATGCAAAATTGAGACAGAAACTGCTAGAAGTATTAATTCCATGGGGCCTCATTTCTCCCCTACAAAGAGAGAAGGCTGCTGGTCCTCTGTTCTCTAGCATGGTAAGTACCCTACTCTTTAACTGTCATCTCCTAATGACACAGTTTGCATCCTGTGAGACATGAAATGAAGCCCTTCATTTTAATTACATACAAAATAGGTATAGAATTGAAGACCTAACAGATTCAGTCATGTGGTGCTCCAGGTTCTATGTGGGTTGCTCACTTAGCAACCCAAATTCACTGTAGACCCCAGGATCAGCTACCTGAAAACAGTTTGCATGATTGTAGCTTTCTCAATCCCTCCCTTCTGCCCACAGTCAGCAGGAAGAGCACTGAACAGCACAAGGATGCAATGGGAGCTCTGGCTCCTTTGCTTTTTGGATGCTAAAAGTGTGTGTCTGCACACTCAGGGTGCTGGAAGTCCTTCAGTTACTTGAGAAGTCTTAAGAAGTCTCAGAAGCTGCTCTGAGCACAGGATGAGCTTGCTGCTGGGGAAGGTCTTCTCTCCTCACAGACACAGTCACCATGATAACAGCAGCTGAAATCATGTGACAGAAAAGATTAGAGTTGATCAGCTAAATTCTGAGGCTCAGGTCTCTCATCTGATAAACAAGGCATCAGTATGTACCATGGGAGGTCTAAGGTGATAAGTATGTGTCTCGTTACACAAAGCCAGCACCTGAGATGTTCAGTAGTGAGAGCCCTAAGTATGTGGTGACCAATGTCCCCTCTATATTGGATAATTCTATGGAATTTATAATAGGCATTTTCTAAAAACATTTTAGAGCAAAATCATCATAAATCTTAAAGACAACTTCAAGGGTCAAGCTACCTTAATTGATATGCAGAGTTTTTATTAAATAACATGCCGGTCATCTTTCCTCCTCTCCATAATTACATGAGAGACTGGCTAGGTAGACACTACCATACACACTGAAAAACTTCACTTACACGCATTAGGAAAACATAGAGGGCCTCCAACTCCTGCCACATACTAGGACAGTGATTCTCAAACTGTACATCATGACCCCCTTGGAGGTGTGGGGTACAAACAACCCTTTCATAGGGGTCAATATCAGATACTTACATTACGATTCATAACAGTAGTAAAATTACAATTAAGAAGTAGCAACAAAATAATTGTATGGTGGCCGGTCACTACAACAGGAGGAACTATATTAAAGGGTCACAGCATTAGGAAGATTGAGAACCACTGTGCTAGGCACTGCAGTAGGTACACCAGCGGTCTCTCCCACTCATATCAAAGCCTGCCAGGCGGGCTGTATCACACCATTTACCAGGCAATTTACCTGCAGTAATCTAAGATCTGAAGGCATGGATACGCCTCCCTAAACCTGTATTTTCCCCTGCAACTCACTCCAGTTTTGAGTGTGAGTGCTTGCCTTGTCTTCTGTCTGAATCCTCTTTAACACCACTGTCCTTTGACTTGGCTTCCAAAACACAGAGACATACCATGCTTCCAGAAAGAGGGCACATAAAGTAAACTCCACACATGACAGCTACAGGTATGGAAAGCAAAGTCAATGCCACAAGTGGTATGCATCCAGCTAGAATTCCCACTTCACCTCCCATGCCCCTTACCTTGAAGGAGGCATGCTGCTCCATGTGCCGAAGCAGCTGTGGCTTCTGGGCTGCTGTGTAGTCACACACCGTGCACTTGAACTGCTTCCCTGGAACAAAGCGGAGGACAAGGTGAGCATTGCCAGGCAGGTAGCTCCTGCATGTAAAGGGGCCACGTACTTGCCAGGTGGGAGAACAGATTCTCGGAAGGGATCAAGAAGGCAGTATACAGACGCAAGGCAGCACGATCAGCTGTCAATAAGTAGGAGCAGGAAGGAGCTCACTATTGAAGGAAGGGAGTGGCTAGCTATGTCTAGGAAGGTTCTGAGCAGTAACAGTAGAGCAGGCTCCTACAGGGAGAGAAGAGGTATGCCCGACTATCCAGAGAGGACACTGAAAAGAGAGGTGTTTATGAGAGACATACAGTGAGAGGGGGAGGGAAGGAGAGAAGAGGGAGAGGGAGAGAGAGAGAGAGAAAGAAAGAGAGAGAGAGAGAACACAAGAGAGGCACAATGGGCCACAGCATGGTCAGAAACATGAAACAGCCACATCTTCCTCCTGGAACCGGAAGTGTGTAGTCTACAGGAAGTCAAGAGCTGATCTGGAGGAGAGAGAAGCAAAACATTGAGGATCTGGAGCATCTCAATGAAAATGGGATCCTGAGCACCAGAGGAATCTGTAGAAAGACATAGAGAAATGTCACTGTGCAAAGCTCCCATGCTGGTGGGAGAACCAACAGCTTGTCTTCAGAAGTGCGAAAGACAACTTCAGAGAAGATCAATGTTCTAGCAATACAGAAATACTCAACAATCAGGTAAATGGGTGTACATGTTAAAACAAAGAAATGGATATGTGGAGCACATTACACTGCTCTTGCTGAGAGCAAACAAATTTCCATTTGCAATCATGCCAACATGTAACCAAACAGAAGTATGACCTACTTCCTGCAGTAGTAAATTGTTCCAATGGTGCCAGAGTTATAGGAACACAACTTCTGCCCCTGCACTATCGATTCCAAGAAATTCTTACTCCCCAGAGGAACTCCACACTTCTCCTTCATACCAGACAGGTAAGACTCCTCTATAGTTCCATTCCCTATAGTCCCCTGCTCTGCAGCCCTAAAGTCAAAGCAAACTGGGTAAAGGCACACTGGTCTTGACACCTATTCCAACCAAAGTAACCTCTAGGTCAAGCCAATGGCAGGTGTCACTTCTGCTATTACTAGATGATTCTACTACCTGAGACTCAGCTGACAGTCTGCGAGCAGAAAACCGTATTCCTTGGTACTGCATCACCACCACCTTTGTGTGTGTCTCTGATTCATCACTGAGTACCTTGGTGACAGTACCTATGTCCATCATTCTCTGTAAAGTTATGGCCCAGTGTTCTCGCCCACACTCTTCCCATTCTGAAGCATCACTGTACATGACTGTTTCCTACAATTTTAACACACACTTGATGCCCAAACCTACACCTCTACAAACATCTGAGAAGTCATTCACTGTGTTAGTCACTGTTCTGTTACTGTGAAGAGACACCAAGACCAAGGTAACTCTTATAAAAAGAAAGCATTTACCTGGGGCTTGCTTACAATTTTAGTCCATTGTTACCATGGGAAGGAGCATAAGGGCACACAGGCAGATATGGTGCTGGAGAAGCTGAGATTTCTACACCTGAATCCACAGGCAACAGGAAGAGAGAGTAACACTGAGCCTGGCCTGGGCTTTTGAAACCTTAAAGCCCACCCCTAGTGACACATTCCAACTAGGCCACACCTCCTAATCCTCTTCAAACCATGTGATTTCCTAAGGACTAACCATTCAAATACATGAATGCTTATTCAAACCACCACATCGCACTCCCTGGTAACAACAGGCTTGTAGCCATATCATAATGCAAAAATGCATTCAGTCCAACTTCAAAAGGCCCCATAGTCTTTCACATTCTCAAGACATCAAAGTCCAAAGTCTCTTCTGAGACTCATGGCAATCTCTTAACTATAATCTCCTGTAAAATCAAAATCAAAAAGCAGATCACATACTTGCAATATATAATGGCACAGGATATATATTATCATTCCAAAAGGGAGGAAAGGATGCACAGTGAGGAAATGCTGGATCAAAGCAAGAATGAAAACCAGCAGGGCAATCTCCAAATTCTGTATCTCCATGTCTGATGTCAAAACACTCTTCAGATCTTCCAACTATTTCCAGCATAGCTGACTGCAACATACTTTTTTTTTTGTCTTAGGCTGGTTCCACTCCCTCTCAGAAGCTCTCTTTGGCAGGTACCCCATGACTCTGGCATCTCCAATTCTTGGGGTCTCCAACACAATCCAGTCTTCACCTTCACAGCTTCATGAAATGGCCTCTCTAGGCTTCCACCTGGCATTGGCAGCTTTCTATAGCCACAGACGGAGACATCGCAACCCCTTTCTTGTATCCTTGAGTCTAAAACCAGAACACCATGGCTAAAGCTGCCAAGTTTTGCTACTCACTAGGCTGGAACTTAGTCCTTTAATTCAAATAAATTTTTATCAGCTTTCTGATCTTTGATGGTTTCTTTCACTGCTTAAGCTTTTCTTCAATTCCTTTCCAAAGGAATTAGCTAGGAAGGGTCTTGCCCTGAGGTCAACACTCTCTCTATTCTATTTAGCATCAGGTTTCCCTTTAATTTTTTTTTAATCCCTAGAGCACTGGACTTGGCTCCAACATTACATTTCCTCATGTTCCTTTTCTCCTCAAACTGTATATTTGCATTTTTCCTTGTATAGTTCGGTCCTTTTCATTATAGATCTACGTAAGAGTGGCCACTGACAACTATATTATATAGTCAATACTAGGCTGACTTGAAATCTCCTCAGTCAATGACATTAATCCAAAACTCTTCAATTTAGCCTCAGGCAGACTTTTTTGCAAAAGGGCAGAAAGCAGCCCCATTCTTCACCAAAATATCACAAGAGCAGTCTTTAGACCACTTGTTAATAGTATTCTCCTCTAAAACCCCATAAGCCGGCCATCATAATCTACGTTGCTTTCAGAACAACTGTCTTCCATAGTCCTGAGGGTATGGTCCATTAAGCTCCACTTAAAGCTCTGAAAGCTTCAACTGCTTGCTTAATCCAAAGTTGTAAAATCTACATTTTGCCAACAAGTGACGTGGCCAGGCCTGTCACAACAATCAATACCCTGCTCTCTAGTACCAACTTCAGTGTTACTCGCTATTCTATTTCTGTGAAGAGACACCATAACTAAGCCAACTCTGAAAATAATAAGGGATTTAATTGGGGCTGGCTTACAGTTTCAGAGGTTTAGTCCACCCACTATCCTCATGGCGTGGAGCATGGTGGCATGCAAGCAGACATGATGCTGGAGAAGTAGCTGAAAGTTCTACATCTAAATCCACAGGCAGCAGGAAAAGAGCAACATTGAGCCTGGCATGGCTTTTGATGCCTCAGAGCACGGCCCCATTGTCACACTTGTCACACTTCCTTCCTCATGGACACACCTGTTAACCCTTTTCAAATATTACCACTCCATGATGACTAAGCATTGAAATATAGGAGCCTATGGGGGCCATTCTTATTCAAATTACCACAGTCATCTACTGGACTGGCCACATAATTACTCCAAATAATCTAAGTTGGACTGATTGTCATCATCCCTGCCATCCCAGCATTTACCCATGTCACCCAAGTCTGATGCATGGTAATTTCTTCAACGTCTCTATGAATTTATATGCTGTGGTTTGGAGATGAAATGACCCCACAGACATGCACATTCAAACATTTCACTCCCAGCTAGTGGTGCTACTCTGGAAGGTTATAGAGCTCTGGTGCTACTCTGGAAGGTAGGGCTCAGCTATAGGAAGTGGGTTTCTAGGGTGATATGTTGAGGTTTACACTTGGGCTCTACTTGCCTTCTAGTCTTTCTTTGCAGATCAACTCAGATCTGAACATATTTCTCCTACTACAGCTACAGGTTACTCCCACCATCATGTTACTCCTTCCAACCACACCCTACAAAATATCATTTTACCCCAGTATGCTTCCTACTCTGAACACTGTAGCTACCTGCTCACAAGCTGGGTGCTATCAACTCCCATGTCTTTTTCATTTCAGCAACCCAATGTCTGGGTGCATACATACATGAACATATTTCATGCATTTTATTAACTTGAAATTGGCAAGAAACAAACAGGAAAGCTTTTACATCTTACACATGCAGCAAAAATGACAAACAAAAGACAAATAGTTCAAGAATATTAAATGCTGGAGTTGTACCTCTCATCTTAAGTATATGAACCAAATTCTACATTTTACTTGTATGTGTATGTCTGAGACAGAGAGAAAGGAGAGAGAGAGAGAGAGAGAGAGAGAGAGAGAGAGAGAGAGAGATTGATTTGGTTGCCCCCACAGGATGGAGGAAGGAAGGCAATCAGGTGGAGCTGGAGTTGAAGTTACAGGCAGTCATGAACCAACCAATGTGGTTCCTGGAAACCAAACTCTTCCTTTGGAAGAGCAGCAAGTGCTTTTAATTGCTGAGCGATCTCTCCACCCTAATTTTATTAAGTCTTCAAGTCGAAACTGTGGAGTTTTTTTACTTGTAAAGTATGCAGGTTAAAGCTAAAGAGCAATTAGTATGCTTTCTTATATACATTGTCAACTTTTCCTTAGGCATCAGGCCATGTAGTTCCACATATCATCAGTATAACATCAGCCATGTACACCTTTCCAGTGACCTGTGACTCGTGTGGCAATATCAGCATGGCTCTAGCAGCTCAACAAAATGCTTGGTTTCCTTGCTGTTCTGATGGGGAAGGAAAGTGCATAGAGCTCTTCTCAGTACCAAACAAACAAGATTGAAGAGTAAAACATTAAGTATTAAAAAGAAGGCTTGAAGGGCCAAGGGGCTGACTGAGCAGTTTACAATACACACTGTTCCTGCAGAGGATTAGAGTTTGATTTCAGCACACATGTCAAATGGCTCACAACCACCTGTAATTATAGCTGTAGGAGATCGGCACCTCTCTCTACCCCCCCTCTTTCTCTCTCACACACACACGGACACACATACACACACACACACACACACACACAAACTAAAAGTAAATAAATCTTCAAAAAATGAAACATTGAGGGTCTCTTGGACTGTTATGACTAAAAACTTGAAAAAAGATTTCCATTATTGGGCCTTTTGTTAGGTAGTCCCTGTAGGGGGAGCATTGTCAGCTCAAGTGGCTTAATTTCATTTACACTACACATGTAAATAAATACACACACACACACACACACACACAGAGAGAGAGAGAGAGAGAGAGAGAGAGAGAGAGAGAGAGAGAGAGAGAGAGAGAGGGACACTTATATTTTAATTTTGGACTTTGTTGTTGCTCTTGGTTGCATCCCAAAGTGTCTTAGTTACTTTTCTATTGCTGTGATAAAACATCATGATGGAAAACATTTATTTTGGCTTATGGTTTCAGAGGGTTAGAGTCCATGATGGTGGGATAAAGGAATAGCTGAGAGCTTATATCTTGATCCACAAACAGCTCTCTAATTGGACTTAAGGCCCACTCAGCAAAAGGAAATCATGTCTGATACTGAGGACCTATCAGCTACCCACTATGTGGGAAGGATGGAAGGGAGGAAAAAGGAGAAAAATTATGTAACTATACTATAATTTAAAAGATAAAAAATACTTTTCAAAGAAAAAACTTTGAAAGAAAGAAATGGAATGACTTAGCACTCAAGGCTCTGTACCACACAAAGAAAGTGGGCGGATCCAAAGCACATTCCCACCCAGTCAACCCAGCCAGGCAATAGCTAGAGCCCCTACCAAAAGGCCAGAGAGAGTGCTTAACATGATCTCTTGTCTAATCCAGATTTACAACTAGTCATAAAGAAGCAATTTTCAGACTTACCAGGCCATTCCCAGCAAGAGATTCCTGCAAATTACAAGGAAAGTGGATGGTAACCTAATGCTTTCTTGGGATAAAATGACCTCATAGCACTGACAGATGAACATCACATGGCTCTATGTGGACACAAACCACACAGTACCCTGAGAAATAAAAACAAATTCAAAGCAAAAGAAGAGGTTGGTTTTGAAAACCATCCACCTCTCCTAGTTCTACTTGCTGAACTACCAGGCGTCTTTTAGCTGGGTGTGTATCTTCCCACTAGGCACCCAAAACAGGGATACAGGAAGTATCATCAGTTTCTAGATGACAAACCTAAGTAGCTTTCTAGGTCATGAACTGGAGCAGGAAAGCTGAGACTCAGAGCCAGGTGCATTCTACCTCCAAGCACAGAGAATCACTTCATCTAATGAGGGGTGAAAGATATGATACCAGCCATGGTAGGCAGTATCTCTCTCTCACACACAAAACTTGACCTATTTCACAGAACGGCTGTCCATTAGAAAGAGATACCCAAGAACAGAATGAGGTGTCTTTCCTTTGAAACTACTCTGCATCACACCTTCATACTTGTGTTTCTTTGTGTTAACAGATTTTATTTCCCATTGTTTATTGATTTGGCATTACGACATTGCTAACCTCAGTTATTTTTTCATGATGGAGATTCACTCCTACAAACACATGCTGTATGTCTTTGACTTCTTCTTGTATCCCTGAATAACTGTTTTACTAACAATCAATAAAACATTGCCCGGGGGGGGGGGAACAGGAGGGACTGACTCTTGTCTTCTATAAAGAGGACTAAAGCACAGGATTAGTGAGCACCTAAAGGTAACACACCCTGGGAGATGGGATCGGATACATGCAGAGGACCAGTGGGAGACTTCCACAGGGGCCACCATACTGTTTGGTGGTTACTTTCCTTTCCTCTTGCTGTTCATTGCCCTGGCATTCTCTAAGAAAATCCAAGCTGAAGTTCCAAGTAAGACTGTCTACACAGACTAAGGATAGTGTAGAGAAAAATGTAACAAATATGATAAAGTGCAAGTAGTTATGGAGTCAAAGGGTTTATAAACCACTATTGGTTCCAGTCTCCCATAAGCTCTTGACCTCTTCATCCACAGAGACTCAAAGCCTACAATGGCTGCATGGGCCCTAGTTCTCTACCCTCAGACATTCCTCTCCCTCTGTACCCCATGCACCCAGAGCCTGCTCTTCCAAGTTGTTGGGGTGCTCTTCGGGTCACCCGCATTCTGTTGGCTCAGTTCTCTAAAGCCTGAATTCAAGTGTCATTTCTCCAGGGTCCTCCCTTAGCCACCCTGTATTGAAGAACAGTCCCTACACCTCACTTTTTAAGTTTGAGTACTAGGAAGCTCACAATGTTTTATATAGAAACTGAATTATTTAATACTTACATTTTTACTTTCATACCCAACTTTCCTCAGTATCTGAGATGGTTCAAGATTTCCACTATAACACGGCATGTCTTCATTGATTTTTACCATTTTATCATCTGTCTCACTGGATCTTCAGCCTCCTGACAGCAGAAGTTTATACTTTCTGCTTGCTGTCATCAAGGTTATTTAATAGGAGACTTATTTTACTGAATGGCCAAGCAGTCCACTAATCCATCTCTGCTTCTCTGTAAGCTCCTTCCCAGGTTGTGGGCACTCTGGAGCCAGGACTATACGGCTTTCATTCTACATCCTAAGCGCTGAGAATTGAGGGCCTACTGAAGATGAGGCCACTGTGAGGTGAGAGGAACACTCACGGGGTTTGCTGAGACACCCTCTTCTCTGTCCACAGTCAAGCTGTAGGTATCACTGGCGTTGGGACAATTAGTGGCTGAAAAAAAGTAGCCAATCAGTGTGAAAGAGATGGGGGTGGCTAAGAGAGACAGTGATAGAGAGAGAGACAGGGAACCAAAAGAAAATAAAGGAAGCAAAGAGGGGCAAGGTGCAGAGTGCAGAGTGCAGACAGCAATCTAGCAGCTGTGCTCAGCCACCATGGAGCTTCAGGAAACAGTCACTGTGTGCCATAGCCGTGCTTGACCACAGGGGACAAGGAGATCAAGACAATGGAGCTGGTGCCTTTTGTGGCTCATCACCTCAATGCAAATATGCAAATAAATGATTATCAGATGCGAACAAGAACCATGATTGACACAGAGTACTGAGGATGAAGGGGGTGGGTGGGAGGGGGCGTGGTCCTGGGGCTGCTTTATCAGGAAGGCCCCAGGGGGAGGGGATGTTAAGTTGAAGTGGACAGCACAGACAGAGTGACTGGGGAGGCAGAGCCAGTTTGGGGGAGAGAAATAGCCACTGTTTCCAAAGAACCCAAAGAAACTTCACAATAAACAACTCTCTGTTTTGGTCCCCCAAAAAGGTTCTGTCAAACAGCTAAGAGCTCCAACACAGGTAGCTGCTGAACCAATGAGGTAATGCATAAATGCACACTTTCTCAAGAGAAAATAAAATCAGATTTAGCCCAATAGAAATCCTTACAAAACCAAACATAAACCACAATAACATAAATTACATAAGCTTTATGAAGCATAGGCTATTTAATCTGTACAGCACTTGTTCAACCTTATGAGCTGTCAGATAAATACAAATTATAACCCAGAAGACTTGATATCTATTACTAATCATTTTTTTTAACACACAGTGTGAAAAATAAAAGAGTGAAGATATCATGCTTCTGGTACTGGTATAGACACAGACCAGTGGATCAATGGAATCGAATTGAAGACCCAAAAATGAACCCACACACCTATGGTCACTTAATTATTGACAAAGGAGCCAAAAAAAACTGTACAATGGAAAAAGGACAGCATCTTCAACAAATGGTGCTGGTCCAACTGGATGTCAACTTGTAAAAGAATGAAATTAGACCCATACTTATCACTTTGCACAAAACTTAAGTCCAAGTGGATCTAAGACCAACACACTAAATCTAACAGAAGAGAAGGTGGGGAAAAACCTCAAACTCACTGGCACAGGCGACAACTTCCTGAACACAAAAGAATACCAATAGCTCAGGCTCTAAGACCAACAATTAATAAATAGGATCTCATGTAACTGAAAAGCTTCCTTAAGGCAAAGGACACTGTCACTAGAACAAAATGGCAACAGATTGGGAAAAGATCTTTACCAACCCCACTTCTGACAGAGGGCTAATATCCAAAATTTACAAAGAACTCAAGAAATTAAACACCAAGAAACCAAATAATGCAATAAAAATGAGAAACAGAGCTAAACCGAGAATTCACAAAGGAGGAATCTCTAATGGCAGTGAGACATTTGAAGAAATGCTCAACATTCTTTTTTTTAAATACTTTATTTTTTTTTTCTTCAAGTTACATCTCAGTCACAAACCCCTCCCTATTCCCCCTTCCTATCCCGCCCTTCCACCCTCTTCCCCCCAGAAGTTTCCCCTTTCAGTCCAACAGATGGTTCCTTCTCTTATTACAGTAAGTATTATACAAAACAATTAGATATAAATATGCCACATTTATGAGAGTTAAATCGCCCAGTATACCTTCCCAATGTTCAGTTTATACATATTTGGCCCCTGACTTTAACATTCTACTATCTAACCAACTCCATGAGTTTAAAGGTCTATATGTGACTCAACATTCATACTATCTTGCAACACACTTTTAAGAGTATCTTCTTAGATCTATAACACCCTCTTGATTCCTAAACAACTCAAAATTTAACTATGAGACTCTAGCTGTCTATTTTTCAACCACCTCAGAGACCTGAGAGGGATAAATATATTTGCTTATATAGGAAGTGCAGGGCCTGCAGCTTCCAAAACTAAGAAAGAACATACCAATGACTGCCTGGACAGTTCCCATTTTCTCTCCATACATTCCTGCATCAGTCTTCAGCCTTTGGGTCCTGTTTCTATGACAAACATTTGTTGTAGAGCAGGGATTATGAAGGACTTACCTACCCTGTCTTGGCAGAGTTAGGCTGTCGACTTCCCTGCTACCAAGTTTTGTCCTTTTTAGACAGCAGTCTGTCTGCAGTTGGTGCAAGGGGTTTTTTCATGCCAAGAGAATCATCAGAGAAATGCAACTCAAGATGACTCTGAGATGGAATCTCACACCTATCAGAATGGCTAAGATCAAAAACTCAAATGACAGCACATGCTGGCCAGGTTGTAGAGAAAGGGGAACACTCCTCCCTTGCTGGTGGGAGTGAAAACTTATACAACCACTATGGAAATCAGTCTGGCGATATCTTAGAAAACTTGGAAATAGCCCTACCTCAAGACCCAGGCATACCACTTCTGGGTATCCACCCAAACGATTCCTCAGCAAACCACAAGGACATAGCCTCATCTATGTTCATAGCAGCCTTATTTGTAATTGCTAGAAACGGGAAACAACCCAGATGTCCCTCAACTGATGAATGGATAAAAGAATCTGTGGTACATCTACACAATAGAATACTACTCAGCCATCAGAAAAAATGAAATCATGCAATTTGCAGCCAAATGGATGGAACTAGAGAAGCTCATCCTGAGTGAGCTAACCCAGACTCAGAAAGATGCATATGGCATCTACTAACTTATAATTGGATTTTAGCCATATAGTACAGGATAACTATCCTACAACCAACGCACCAAAAGGATCAGGAACATAGACTTTGTTACCTATCAATGGAACAATTTGCCCTAGGGGTGCTACCATGTAGACCCCCAAAGCAAGAGGAAGTTCTTAGCCCTCATATGACTGTTAAACAGAGAGGGGCTGATTTGTAGGAACATTCCACATCGGGGGGAGTGGGATGGATGGGAGAGGGAGGACAGGACAGGAGGGTGGAACCAGGAGGGATGGAAAGAGGGCACTATGATGGAGATGTAACTTGATGTAATAAATAAACATTATAATTAAAAGAAAAAAGATATGCTTCTAAATCTCTGGTAATTAATGAGTAAAACAGTGGTTAATGCACAGGACAAAACAGATCAGCTTCTCTGGTGGTAGAAAGTGCTCAAAAGAAAGGGCAGAGGATGGGGAGTTGAGGGGGAGGAGGGTGGAAGGGTGGGACTGGAGGGAGGAGTAGGCAGGGGATTGTGATTGAGATGTAACTTGAAGAAATAAAAAATAATTTTTTTTTTAAAAAAGAAAGAACTTAAGAGATATAGATTGTTAGCAATGATCACTACCCTTAGAAAGAATTTTGGGGAACTAGATTATTAGTGAAGTTAGGTTAACATGTCTTTTTTAGTGGCTCTGATGTGGAAATCTCAGGGAGCAGTTTGTAATTCATAGAGCCGCACTGTTAATAGTTGAGCTAGGGATTTCATGAACAGGAAACAAGAACAATAGCAGCCTCAATGACCCTGGATGACATGCCTCTCTCTTGCTGAAGCTGGGCTGGTGGTCGAGCTGTGACGAATTTCTTGTACCCATTTTTGTCCTTGGCTTCCTGATATGATTTAATAAAAATTGTTAGTGAGTAGATGCGCATCTTGAGGATTTAAAGTAGAAAGGACTGATTTTTACATAAAAGTTTAGATTGTGATTCTCTTAAAATTTTTATAAGATAACTTTTAAGATAAGAGGATAATTGATCTTTTCTTTGTAACTGGTGATTGCAGCCTGACAGAAAAAAAGACACTGGCTGAGAAAATTTCTTGCTTGCTTACACTTTGTTATCTATAACAAGTTGCTTAGTTATAAATAAATGTGGGTCCTTGGGAATAATTTTTCACATTTGTTTTTCACCCATAGTACATAAAACTTTTGCTCATGTGAGGGTATTGGGGAATATGTATTTTTCTATGTATACTCATTGTAATCATTCACTTAAAGAAAAATAGAATTTAACCACATTGTAATTTCTATATTGCTTGAAAGATTTTGCTGGGATATATCAGCTGTGGGAGGAAAACATAAAGTTGGAGTTTGCTCCATCCACCAGATGTATATATGTATATGTATATATATATATACACACACACATGTATGTATATATGTATATATGTATACATCATAAAGTAGTTGGAGTCTGCTCATTGAAGCTTTGCTCCATCCATCATGTGAATGTGTATATATATATATATATATATATATATATATATATGTATGTATGTATGTATGTACGTACGTATGTACGTACGTATGTATGTATGTATGTTTACAAGTATGTAGGTATGTAGATATGTAGGTATGGGTATATATGAAGTCATTGGAGCTTGCTCACTGGAGCCTGTCTTGCTTCATCTACAAAGTGTGTTTGTGTGTGATTCTTTCCACCCTATTCTTTTTTCCCTTTTACCCGACCCCCCCAAAGATTTTAAAGAGTTCAGAGTCTCTCTCCAGTCACCAATAGTACCAGTTCCAGGGAATCAAGCTTTATTTACTCAGAAAAAAATCTGAGTGATCAATCACCAATTCCATACTCAGCTCTCCTCAGTTTACCCTGTGGTAAAGACCTTCGAAGACCTTCAGAAGGGCCAATTTATGTTTAATTTCAGTTATTGTCCTCTGAAGCAAAATTTAAGTTTTATAAACAGTCAGAAACCTTTTGAGCTATTTCTTTCTTAGAAGAAGGATGAAATCTGAGACAGTTCTCCTCTGGAGGATTGCACCACAGAAAGTCCTCAGGTTCTGCAGTGCTGCCCCCCTGAATGACTGTGGCAACAAAGCCTTCCCAACTACAAACTGCAGGATTTACCATCTCATTACTTAGGAAATTCTACTTCATTGACTTAGGGGAGGGGCCCAGATGTTAAAAACTCAAAATCATGACAATCTGGATAAATCTCACAAACGATTAAGGCCCTCCAAAATACACACTGTATAAATCCAATGATATAATTCTCAGGCAAACGTCAAAGAGTGTGAGAGGTCAGAGGAAATTGCCTTAGGACAGGGGGACTTTGGAAAGTGTGGTAAACACTGTTCCTTGTCCTTGACTATGGTGACCTCTTCTGCTTCTTCATCTAATAGGAGCTCCTGGCTCATGTTTTGAATATGGGCAAATGACCACTGATGGGTTCTGACCGACTAGACACAGCCTGGGAAGCAGATACCTTCTAAATTCAAATGCAGCCAGACTGGGAGAAATGGGGTCCAGTGATCCTTGCTCAGCTCCACCTTTGCTGAGGCTATTGTTGGGGACAATTACTTGATCAATTCTATCCTGATGGGACAGGTGGACTGGGGCCACCCATTGCCCTACTCCAGCTTAGCTAAAAAGGTCCACAGACCTCTAGGAGTTGCTGCCATGGACTGCCTGTTGTGGAAGGACAGTAGGCACCCAAGGTGGTTGTGGGAGCCAGCAGAACATCCATCTCTAGACTGTAGCAGGAAGTTATATTGAAGCGGATGCTGAAGCACACAAACATGTGTTTGTCTGCAAGGGAGGGGAACTCTAAGCACCAAGTCCTGCTCTTATGGATACACAAGGTCACCATGGACAACAATTATTGTCTTTACTTTTGCCCAAACCGGCACCTGATTCATCAGTTTCCCAGGGATTGGTTGCAGCTGCTCAACTACTTTAAATAGAGTTTCATATAAAAATAATACAATAACCAAAGAACCTTAAGCCACTGCATTTGGATTCTGGCATTTGGTCTACATCTGAGCACAAAGCCACAGCAATGGAAGATTCCCTCAGACTGAAGGCAACTTGTTTGCAATGTCTGTTAAGTAAGCACCACGGCCAAATAAAACTTTACATGTACCTTAAACTTGAAGGGATACTGAAGTGCTTAGAGAAGGAATTTCCATAAGCCTAAACCATTATTAGCAAAAATATCTACAGAATAAAGTAGAAATTTCTCATGACTGTTTATCCAGTCTTACTGAGAAAGGTGATTTTTGCATAAGTAAATTTTTAGCCATTTTTGGAAAAGTTATTTTATGCTTTTTTTTTTTCCCCCAGAAAAGTAGTGTTTACTCTTTTCCTATGGTGATGCTCTGATATCCTCTATGGCTCAGTGCCCTAAGGACAGATGCCCGAGAGAAGGTGGATTTGGTTGTCTCATGATGATTCAGCTACAAGTACCCACTCTTGCCAGGTACAGTTAATGGGTGTTGTGATTTTGAGAACCCTGGAGTGTAGAGGAGCGGGTTCAAGGCCCACATACTTGGTGTAAGCCCACTATCCCAGGGTAGCAGGCCAATAATGCCACATACCCACAACAAAGGCAGACAGTTCCCATTATCTGGAACCTACACATTATTTTATACAGAGAGAAGGGGAGTCTGCAGATATGATGGCCAAGTAAAGGGTCTCAACCTTGAACCTATCCTGATTATGTAGAGGGTCTAATGGCATCTGAAGAAGGAGGCATGAGGATCTGAGTCAGAAAGCAGGTTTATAAGGAAGCAGGAACAGACTGAAGGACACTGCAGTGCTGGCTCTCAAGATGAAGGAAGGAGCTCTTAAATCACAGAGCACACAGTCTGTACACCACAAAGGAGGAAACAGTTCTCTGCTCACCCCGAGTTTGACGAAGGAGTGCAGCTGTGCTGATACCAGGATCACAAACTGTGGACCTCCAGAGGTGTGATGTCATGAGCCCACCATTACGCTAAGCCACTAAATCTTTGGCAATTTGTTACAGCAGCAGTGGAAATAAGCCCCAATTACAAATGCACTAAGGTGCCATCTGCTCCAGGATGTACAGTGGAAGTGCTGCTGAACTTTTGAGTTCATTTCTATTCATCCCAAGACAAAGGATAGGATATTTATCCTAAGACACACACAGACACACAAACAGACACAGACACACACATGGTCTAGTCAATCATTGTGTTTAACTAGGTTTATCCACAAGAGCATAGGTAGGTGGTTACTTACACGAACCTGGGCAATTATGGACAGTCACACCACAGAAGGTCTCCCTGAAATGGCTAACCATTCTCAGGGAGGGCCAGGGCTGAACACACTTTATAAAACTCAGGTGTTTTCACCCCTTTAACCACAGAATGTCAGGGGGGCCCAGTCTTGAAAGGGTTTCCTGCAGGTGATCATGGCTATTGTTTCAAAACACCAATAGCTCTGTCATACCAGAGGATAGAGTTCTATGCAACCTTTTACCTGCTCTACCTCCTTGCTTCTAGCAGGCCAGCCCCAGAAAGGTTGCCACCTCCAGCAAGGAGAGCATCCTGCAGGAAGCATCACTGGCTCTTTGCTACTAGAGCTCTGCAGAGCCACAGCTCATGGTTTGAGCATCTGCAGTAATTTGTGTGATGGCAAACCAGAACAGAAATAGCTACAGCAACAAAAATACAGTGGATGATGCCTGTATGCTTTAAAAGCTGAACTTCAAGCAACTGCAGACTTAGCCTGCTGATGACTCTCTGTAATTAGTGCATCACTTTTTATACAAGGAGGAACACATCAGCATGGGGTAACAGTGCACAGCCAAATAAAAGGAGAGAAAAGAGCAGAGCACTAGGCCTTTACTGAAGCTGCAGGCACTGTGCCGGGCATCCACCTGCAGAAAGACCTTAACTCACTGACTTTGAGACCTCGGTCTGCACATCAGGCTAACTGTCAAGAAATAGCTTCAATTATTCGTCACAGATCTTATGGTTCAGATAAGTATGACAAAAAGGGCTTCATATGGGTCCGTATAGAGTGCACATATAAAATGATACCCTTGGGCCTCGGCCTCAGCCCACCTCCTTCTCCCCACACCATTTAGGCACCAATCCACAAAGACACCTAGGAGCCTGCAGCATCTACCACCTGCCCCACACCCACCTTTCCCCTTAGCCTTCTTTCTAGGGTAGAGGAGGAAGGAAGGATGAGATCAGGATACTGTCCTACTGATGGAGACTGCTTGCTCAGGTGGCATGTTCTTCTTGTGTACTCGTTCTTAAATATGATGATTCTGAGAAGCTAGAGCTGTGGGTGTACTTTGACCCACAGTGATTTTGCTTTCTCTTAGAGGACAGAAAGGGAAGGAAATGGAGGGAAAAGACAATCCTGGCATCACTTGGAAAATTCCAACCAATGAACAGCTACAAGAGCTCTTATTATGAAGTGAAGATGGGGGACAAGTTACTTTCTGAACTAAGCTGACTTCTATATTCAACTTAGCTTGTCTAATTATTACACAAAGGCTTGAAGCCTGAGAAATGCCTCATAATAAATCTTATCAGAAAAGTTCTTCCTGAGTAGATAAGGCAAGGATGAATTAAGGGAAGTAACGACTCTACGGAATCAGCATGGAACCTCAAAGAACCATGAGTCTCATGATGAAAGGATTCTCATTTGCTTATGTAATAGAAAAGCACCATGGGATCTACCCTCCCCCATCAGCTGTAGGTACAGTGACTCAAGTAGAAACCTCCAGACTCTACATCATGTATAGATCTTTGTAAAAGGCCAAAGTGTGAGGTCCCACACTTTCCCTTAAATTATTGTATAGCATTGACTGACCAGGCCCCTACCAGATCAATTTCTGACTTTGTGCATACTGGCAGGCCAACCTTTATGAGTAAAACTTTTGCCCAGATTGGCCTATCCTTTCTAAGTTACAGTAATGAGCTCCTGTGGGAAAGAGAAATGCAATAAACAGAGATATATCACTTTAAATAAGCTATTAAATGTGAAAAATTAGACTCACAAGCAGGTGAAAGAGAGCATGATGACTCACTATCTTTTTACTTCATTAAAAGATGCCCAAGAAGATTCATTTAATAGTGAGTTCCTCAGCCGTGTTTTAAAATACCTAATTCACAAGCACTTGATTTAACACAATTATCTGAGATGAAATGGTAAGGAAATAACTGGCATTTTTAAAGAAGTGGTGCTATAGCCTAGCTTCTCTGTACAAGGCATTTTACATTTTGATTTTCATTTGTTTGCTCCACAAAAATTTAATGAGCACCAGCGGTGTTCTGGGGCTGCATATACAAAACAAACCCACCACGTCCCAAGTCTCTCCTTGCTGAGCTAAAGACCTGGAGGAAGACACAAAACCTATAAACAAGAGAACTCCATAGGATACTAGAGAATGAAAGGCCTAAAGAGAAATGGTACAAACATGCAGAAAGGACATGAAGTTGCTGCCAGGACAGCTCCTCCTTGCTAGCATAGACAACAAATAACTAGACAGTGTACCTGAGATAGAAGGTAAGTTTGGACAACTTGGTGAGGCTTCAGGCACATGGTAACCAGGAAAGATGCACTCAGAAACGTTTTTCAGGAAAGACCCAAATCTCTGTTGGGAGGAAGGGGTATTCCAGGATGGGGAGGGCAGTACATACTTAACAGGTCTGATCATAAGGATATAAGAGTTGGGGAGGACTGGAATAGATGAAGGCGGAGAGAAGACAGGTGAGCTACAAGGACCACACAGGCCCCACAAAGAACTTGAGATTTGCTGGGAGGCAGAGGCAGACAGATCTCTGACTTCAAGGCCAGCCTGGGCTACAGAACGAGCTCCAGGACAGCCAGGGCCACACAGAGAAACCCTGTCCTGGAAAACCAAACAAAAACAAAAACAAAAAAAGAACTTGAAATTTGGCTCAGAATGTGCACAGCTGTATTAGAATCAGGGCTCTGGACCTGCTCTGGACCCAAAAGTACAGTCTGACTTCTGTTTCAACAAGGTTGCTGGATGGAGAACAGACCCCAGGGCAAAGGGTAGAAGTGGGTCAACAGCTAAACAGCGCCATGTGCCCTGGAAGATGGGGATGGTAAGGCCAATTCCTTCTCACCCTGGGCTTACTCTGACAACGGAATGAACTATGTTCTTTCATCACTCCTCAGATACACATTCTTCACATCTTATCTGCGAAACTGAAATGTGTCTAAAAGCAAGAATGAGTTACAGCAGCTTTTAGCCATCGTGACAGACCACACCGAATATGCAGGTATAAACACGGTCTTACTGCTCATGTCATTTCAAGTATGCAACATGCATTTTTGGTGTTTGCATGCAGTTTGATTAACACTCCAAAATACCTTCAAAAATATTCTGCCTGAGGGTGGTGGGGATGTAGTTCAATAGCAGACAGCTTGTGACTTCCCCCAGCACCACCAAAACCCTTTTATTTGAATTATCATACATGGTGTTGGGTTTTAGTATGGTATGTTCAAAGTTTTTTTTTTTTATGGTTTTGATCTAAAGAAGATCCACCTAAGCTATTTTAAATAAAAGTCCTCTTTGTGACTTGATATTGTGCACACCACAGTCAAAGACAGCCGTAGGTCATAAACATGGCAGAAGCACACTTACCTCTGAGGGAGGACCCTGACGTTATATTCCCCACCCCCAGTAAAGTAGCAACCTATATAAGAACAACAGAACAGAGCGCCGAGTGACTGCAGGCAACAGATCCATGAACAAAAGGGTGGACTACCACACCCTGAATGGTTCAGCTGAAAATGGAATTCCTAAAACTCTCAGAAAAAAATGTCAGAATGTCCAGGTGATGAGGCCAATAAACACTTTTCCAGAGGCCTAGTGAGTGTCAGAAACTAAACTAGCAGAGTCAATGTGACAGCCTGGGGGAAATGTCTGGAGATGGGGTTGGTCATGTCTGGCGCACCTGAAGGTGTGGGCAATGACCTGGGAGGAAAGCCTGGGATGTCACCCCCTTGTCAGACGCAAGCAGAAGAGCTGGCTTCAAACAGGAGCACATTTTAGAAAAATCAAATTTCTATTTTTCTTTTTATATACACCTGAAGAAAGCCTGCTGAAACAAATACGTTGTATTAAACAAAATGAACAGAAGCAACACACGACAGCATTGTAGACAAAAATGGGTACTGTGAACTACCGAGTAGTGGGAGGACTCTGGATCAGGTGAAGAGACCATGACAACTCGCTAATATCTTTTCTGGGTGCAAGCAATCCTGTCCAAGCTGACCTGGTTTCTCAGCAGAGCCGCTGAAAATGGGTAGCCATTCACTAAGGCTGGGTCATCAGCCTAAGGCCCATACCAACCCCATGCTGTTTCCTGCTTTTATATATCTCCCAATTTTGTTTGTTTGCTTGTTTTTGGTGGTGGTGATGATTTGGGGTTTTTGTTTTTTGTATTTTTTTTGTTTTTTTTTTTATGTTTTCAATTAGGTTTGTAAAATAAAAAAGTTGAAAGTGTGACAGAAACTATTTTACATACAAAATCTAAAATATTTACTATCTCATTACATTGTCTGGCTATACCTCTGGCTCACAGAAAACAGAGTATGTGGTGGAAGAGCATGGGCTGGTGTTGAGCAGTGGAATCTGGGGCATCTAAAGGATTAAATCATCTAACATCCATGAATAGACATGCAGTGACAGTTAAACAGGGCTGGGGCTTGGGTCACAGGGTGGGACATTCCTGCATGGAAAGCCTCCACATAAGCAGCACTAGAGGTCACAGGAGCAAGCCCAGGAAACATGAAGCATGAGAAGTACCCCACAACAGAGCATTCAACAACATGGAAACAGAGAAGTCACCTGCCTTAGTAACCCTGCAGTGAACAAGCAGGCAACATTCGAACCCAGGCTCTCAGTTTACTCTGAATCTAATTCTTCCTCATAAGATAATACACTATAGACCAAACAGTCACTACAGACTTTCAAGCAGTGTTACCTGCTAGATATGACATCCCTCTATGGTTAAACACTGAGAGTTTCATTCATCAGGGCCCCAGGCCATCAGTAAGGAGCACAGGTGCTGGCCAGGTCTGAACTCACTACACACTGCTCAAATGGCTCATGGGGATGAGCCAGAGGTGGAAACAAGGGTGTTCTCATGATCCCCACTCCATGAACAAAGGCATAATAATCCAGTGGAAAATCCCTGAAGTCTCATTACAAAACAAAAATAGAATGGAAAAAATATACGACAAAATTGTGTTAGTTAAAGCAGTATCCTTTAAAACAATGACCTAAAACAAAACCCGCCACGATAACCCAGAAATCTCAGAATGTAACACAACATCTTAGGGAATTCTGGCATAGCAGAATTAGATGGAAAGGACCGATTTCTCCATAAATACGCTTAGTCAGTAGACAGCTGTGTGAAAATGAAGATTCCTACCACACTGCATACACTAAAACAAATTTTAAGAACTTGAAATTTCATAAATGTTATGAAACCGTAAATAAAACTTAAGGCAAAAGGATTTGTTCTAAAACAAGAGAGGTTTCTTTTACCACATAGAACTCATAGAGGGTAAACACATAAAGGAAAATATTGATAAATTTAAATGAGCAAAGCTCTTTAACTTCTCTCTATAAAAAGAGACCATAAGGTATAAAAGCAAATGATAACCTGGGGGGATACTTATAGAACCCTGCAAAGCACTGAGGTCCACAGAGCTCTATGAAACCAACGAAGTGCAGCAGGAGCACTGTGAAAATCAGTAAGGGGCGTAACGCCTTTTCAAAGTCTCTACCTTACATATGGCATCTGAGGGAGAAATTCAAAGCCTTTTAAATAAAATTAAAAAGGAAATATGAGCATGTTGTCTGAAGACAGCTCCAGCAGTGGAGCCAGGACAGTTCACCTTAGCAGAGTGCTCTTCTTAGCAGCCAGTGTTCAAAAACAGGAGAACAGGGCAAGTGTCAAAGAGAAACAGATGACAGGCACAGCAGCCTGGGGGTGAAGAACCAAGCTGTGGGCACTCACATTACACACACAGATGGTCCTCCTTGCAGATGCTGCCTAGAATCACAGCACACCACAGCTAAGGGACCCTGGAAATGTTAAGGGACATCCTGGTCTCCTCAGTTTTCAGTGTAACAATCTTCCCAAAAATGCTAGGAAAAAAATAAATGAAGAAAAACTGCAAATTTCTACAGCTTTGCTGGGAAAGACTCCATGTTACTTGCTAGGGTATTCCCTCGCAGGGAGGCCATATTGTTGTTTTTACCACACTGCTCATACCGGTCCCTGGTCCCTTCCCACAGAGCAGCTGCCCAGCACCTGTCTGAGTAGATAGATGTCTTTCCAGATTTCAGAGTTAAGCTTAAGATCACTGTACCCTTTCCAAGGCTCCATGAATCCCTCCTAACGCTGGTACCACAACCAGGAGTCAATGAGACCACTGCGGCTCTGGGGCTTGACGACCTTCATGAGTGCAGGCTTTAGGGAGAAATAGGCTACCACTTAGAGGACTACAGCTCCTGCTAAGTGACTCAGGTAATGAAAGATCAGCAAAGCCATTGTTTAAGAAGGTAAAAATTCATAAGCAGCTACATAGCGCTAATGCTTTTACTATCCCTGTGTGATGGCCTATATTTTGTTTGTCTGTTTGCAGTGACTGTTCGATAGAGTCTCACCCATGCTAGGCAAGCACTCTACCACTGAGTATACCTAACCCCACATATTTTTCATTTTGTTTATGGCTCTTTTCTAAGAAAGTACTGTTCAGCAATCATGGCTGTGCCATTGATTCAACACCCTCTAAGTCCCTGGCTCTAATTCCAATGAATCACAACCAAACATTCAGCCTTTCCCACTGAGTCCCTTAAGCTCAGTCTGATTCTTCCCAAGGAACCACTTAGCACACACCCAACAGGACTTACTCTCAGACCATACACACCAGGGAAGCAGGATATGACAGACACATCCTCTCCTAAGCTCCAGAATTAAAATCAACATGGAACATATTTTAATCTGTACAGTAGACCCTAATTCTTGTATCTACTTATGCTGCAATAACAATATATTAAGAAATTTGATTGGCCTTGTAAAATGCAGCATTCACAAGTCCCTCCCACAACTGAACTTTCTAACTAAATCAAAACCTTCTATAGTTTGGCAGCCTGTGTTTCTCAATGTCTTTCCCTCTGTGCAGCCAACAACAGAAGGGGTTACGGGTGCATTGTGTCTACTACTTTACACCAGAACTTTGACCCTTGACCCACAAGGCTTTTGAGCTCCCCATAACCAGACACTCATCTTCAAATGCATACCTGCTCTTATTGTTATCCCATCTAGACAATGACCTCTTGAAACAAGGACTGATCCTTATGGCTTTGTTGCCCACAGAACTCAGCTTCACTGTGAGCCCACACATGGTAACTCATACTGTTTATATTTTAGGCTAAGCCCTATTTTAAGCTGAACAGTAGTAGAAACCCTGAGGTTGCTTTGATGTAAAAGCATCAACTCAAAAAAATCAGGCCTGGTAACACCACAGTTGTCCTTAAAATCAGGCTCAAGGTGTAGTGGAAGGATAAAGAGGACAAAACCTTCCAGAACCAAGAATTAACAGCTTACTTCCTCCAGCAGCCTCCCTCTTCCTGCCCTCAACATTATGTGCTCACATATCCCAAAAGCGTTTGTGCAGTGTAAGCGAGGCACTGCTTAGCACTGGTCACAGGCTGGAGAGACAGAGGATAGGACCTTGTGTTCTTCCAGAGTGTGCATCTTGCTACAAGGGTATGGACGGTCTCCGTTGGCCTTGGCATACTAGCTTCCAGATATACATTTACAGGTTGCTGGGGCTCAGGAACTCACCATCAGATGTGTGAAGGAGTTTATGACTTTTCAATGTCCCTTTGGATTTGAATTTCTTGCCACACATATCACAGAGGTGGGTTTTCTCAGTGCTGTGACGATTCATATGAGCCTTGAGGTTGCTCTTGCTACGAGTTGCATATTCACACAAAGAACATTTGAAGGGCTTCACACCTACCAAGGAGAGATATATAGATGTCTCTATGTCTGTGCACATACATGTGAGGATCCAGACAAACAGTTAACACCATAAAAAACATTCATGTGAACAAAGCAATGCATGTGTTTATTCCCAGCATATCCCACACTTCCCACATCTGGCCCATCTCACCTTGTTGCACTCTATAGAGATACTGCAGGGCCAGGCAAGGTCTCCGAGTCTGCGCTTTCTGACCTTTCTAGTTGCCCTTCAACCTTCCATAAACCCTGCAGTTCTGCTGAAATGCTCTTGCACATCACAGCAAGTTGATCACCTCTACTCTCCCTATAGTCTGGTTATTTCTTGAAGATAAACACCCTGCTCAACTTACAAGCAGTCACTAAATCCAACTGAACTGAGATGCCCCATCAGTCTTGGCAAAAATCAATGGGATCAGGCACTCAGGGTCAAATGTGGAAGGATATCCCCGTTTACAAAATAAACAGAGCCATACAACACCAGGTGGTGTGGTGAGCCAGGAACTCACACTCAGCTACTTCCAAGGCACTGTGTCTACTCCGCTTGTCTTGCTTTCACCCACCAAGAGCCAGAATTAGAAAAGCTGTTGTGGTTCATCTCAAATGCATTTCTTGAGCACTTTGAACTGTTAAAACCACCGAGTAACGCATGCCTGACGTGTGAATAGTTACACTCGTGTAACCAACATCTATGAGTGTGTACAGTACCCAAGACTCATCTTTATGTTGTCCCTTCTTGGTAATCTTCACGCTTTCCCCTGGCATTTGCCTATTGTTATCCTTGTCTCGTGTTTTATTCTGGGAGTGAGCTGGGAGAAAGATAGTTACAGTGCAATGCAGTAATTAGCTCCAAACATCCCAAATACTGCAATGTGGGTAAGTAGGGGATTTTTTTATCCTTTATAATTCCATCATTATAGAAAAATTCAGACAAGTGAAAAAGAGAATACTTAGACACTCCAATATAAAACAGAAGCCTTTAATTTTTTGAATTTATCAGAATTCTCAAGTTTTTTCAAACTAAAGGATTTCTTCCAAATGCTCAATATAGAATATTAACCCCCCACCAAGCCCTGTGAATTCAATAGTGTTGGTTACATGTTAATCCTGGATACACACACAGCCTTCTTCTCAGGAATTTAGGAGACATCTCACTGATCCCTGCAGCAAATCTCAAAGCAATTTATACTTGCGTTTCATGGGTAAGTGAATTGAAGGTCATGGAGACGCAATACTTGTCCCTTCCTGCTTCACTTACATGGTGAGGGAAGACTGCAGCATGCCCTACAACCAGCCCTATGTCTGCCCCCCAAGCATTACTACCCAGGGGAACAGATTTATGATCCTTAGGCTCCCATCTCCCTGAATTTTGATCAGTGTTGGGTCCTGAGGTCTGTCTCTGGAAACTCCCAGGTGATTCCCACAAGTACCATTCTATACCAATCTCCATGCAGAGGCTTCTGCCTCCTTCCCTGCTGAGAAAATTCCTAGTACTGAACTCCTTCCATGCCCTCAGGAAATAATATATATGTGTACACATCCCACCAGTGCTGACAAAGCCTCCACACTGGAACTCTCGCTCTCTCCCAGTGCAAGTCAGTGGAGATGTGAAAACAGGGCTTTAGAATCAGGCAGCATGGATCCAAATCCCAGTCCCACTACTTGTTGGCTGTGTAACATGAGCATTTCTTAACTTTCTAAGCCTTGTGTTCCTCACTGGTAAACATTTCTTGGCTCTCAGGTCCCTGAGCACACTGACAAGGGTACCATGAGCAAAGCAGAAAGCACAGGGCCTGGGACCTACAGTGCTCAGTAAGTTCTGGGGAACAAGAAAGCACCTTGCAGCTCAGCACTGGGCCTCAGTTACATGGCCTTCTCCCTTCGCTGAAGTGGGAGTCTCTCTTCCCACCAGCTCTTGCCCTAGGGCCTGCAAAATACTTTATCCCTCCTCTTCCTCTCACTAATGGTCCTGCCTCTAGTGCTCAAGCTTGAGCAGGAGAGAACGACTGCACAGGGCTGGCCAGCCACTCATGCTGCTTGCACCTTCCTCATGGCCAGGAGGGTACCATCTCCTTTAGGGGCAAAGAATGAGGCTGATGAAAGAAGACTCTTGCCTTCCAACTTGCCAGAATCTTGGCCAGTGGCTGCCCAACATTTCCATTTCTGGTCAAGCACCCCTGAGTACAGCCCCTAAGCTTCTCTGGACTACCACATTTCCACGCAGCCTTTCCACCATCCAACCCTGTCTCTACAATACAAACAGTGACATTCCACACTGCCAAAACTGCAAGACTTCCACTACCCTCTTTACTGCCAATCATTCATAGTTCCCTTGTTCTTCAATGCCAGTTACATATAGAGCATGATGGTGGGCACTGGAACTGCCCAGAATAACATATCAGCTTTCCTATTCTCAGGACACTAGTTTCCTAGTAAGCAAAGTATAGTGATCTAATTTCACCACAGTTACAACCAGAGCTAGGAAGTAGGGAAACATCTATTAACCACAAATGCAACTGAAGTCATGATTTTAATCTCTGATTTCCACTGGCTGGTACACATATTGATGCATGCTTAAGAAATCCTAGCAACAGGGCATATAAAGGTAAACTTCCTTTTTATGCAGTCCCAAAATAAAGCACACAGTACAAAACTAAACAGAAGCTCCAGATGGAAAGACAACTCACCCTCATGAGCCCAGATATGCCGTTGAAGGTCTGAGCCATTCTTCATGAAATAGAAATCACAATATGGACACTTCATGGCTCGCTTTCCAATAAGCCCTTTGAGCTGGACTCTTCTCCCAAGAACCTCGGAAATGGTGTTCATGGATACCTCTGACAAAAAGCAGGGTAGTAATCAGAGAGGACAAGGCACTTTGTTTTTCAGATTGGAGGTAAATAAACTTCAGTGGGCACCTGTATACCTAAGAAATATTCAGCAGGTGCCTCCTTGGTGTAACAAGACATATTTTTACTGAAAAAGCTAAACTTGAATCTGATCAGGCTGTAGATCTAAGAACCTGTTAATGTACAATATGAAGAAAGGAGAAAACACTGCAATGACCAGACAGACAGATGTGGCACACGGGTTTTTTATAGGAAAATTAACTCAGTTTCTCCCAGAAGTCACTGGTGTGGAAAACAGGCAGCAGATGGGGGCTCTACAGATACGAGGCATGCTGGTGACACAATCATCACAACACTGCACCTCAATCCAAACCAACTGTCCAAAACAATATCTTAGATCACTTCGGGGTGTTTTAAGTGGCTACACACAACATCCTATGATCCAGTAGGAATTATGGGTAGCACTGCTTTTTATAGATCACTCCAAGGTCAGGCTAAGCAAAAATATTATTTACTGGAGATATCTGTAAAGTCTTTCATAGGAAAATTGAATGGGATAAACTTTAGAATCTTCTAGAAAAAAAAAAGATCATGGGTGGATACATGCAAAGGCCTTGGAAAATGTAGAAGCATGTGGAAGCTGACGTATGGACACAGGGTTCCTTGTATAATTTAGTATTCATGATTAAAGGTCGGTGCTTTTAAATGGTGTCTTCACCTCCCACTGGACTACCCAGGACAAAGATTAATACCAGAAGAGCAGAATTACATAATCTACGAGTTCCCACACTGACAAGGTTCAAGGCTCCATGTGTCCCCAGCTAAACATAACTAACTGTCAAAGCACTTTACCTTTAACATAGAAGTCAGTTCTCTTCTATCAAGGACAGGTACAGATTTTTAAATAAGAAGAGACAGTGATCAAGAAGGAGGTACATTTTGCTTGCTACTTATATATGTAATACAGAGTGTCCAGGTCTGCTCCACCTGCCCTACTTAATATGAAAATGGAATCTGACAAGAAGCTCCACCTCAAAGATCCCATGGTAGTAAAAATGACAACGCCCAAAGTACAAGTGGCCAGCTACCATGGTATAGGGTAGAAAAAGACAGACAAAAGGCTTCCCCAAGACAAGAACATTTCAAATACTGAATTCATTCACACACACCCCTCTTCATTTCTAGCTGGTACAGCTTACATACAGTATTATGTTTTTAAAATAAAGATAAGTATTCAAAAATTAATCTTCTATTCTAAAATTCATAACCTTACCGGGATGATTGGTCTTGATATGTGATTTTATCAATCGGTCTTCTGAAAAAGATTTTTCACATACAGGACAAGAATAATTCCTTTTGTCCTTAATAGAAAAAGAAAGAAGAAAAAAAAAACAATTAACTATGTTAAGTCTCAGTTTTGTAGAATAACTTTTACTCTCACCATCATCATCATCATCACTACCAACATACATCTTTACCACTACCATCAAACACCATCTACTACTACCATCATCACTACCACACATCACCACAACTATTATCACTGCCACCACAAAATGACCAACACCATCACTAACACCATTACGATGGCCATCATCAACACTGTTCCTCCTATCTCCACTATCAATATTGTCACCACTACCATCATCATCCACACTATCGCAACCATCATCAACACTGTTACTCCCACAACAACCAGAGACAAGAGCCTCATCAAAACTAGACATACAGTGGTTCCTTCCAAGCACTTAACAGACAACCACCTAGCCCTACACAGCCTAGGGAAGATTCTGATGTGAGAACTCTAGGAAGGTAGAAAGGACAAGCAAGGAGCTCTACCATACATTCCAGGGCTGCTCAATGACCCAGCAGCATATGATGTCCTTAGCACTCAAACCTGCTCACACTGAGATTTCACATATGCCTGAGATTCACAAGCACCTGCAAAAGAAGTAATTCATGTTTACATTATAAAGAAATGGAGGGTCAGAGAGAGAGGAAAACAAGATCAACCCAGGCAACATTCTAGCACAAAGAGGGGGGAGAGTGAGCTCATGAGCCCCCACCACTAATTAAGGAGCCACTTAAAGGTGATGGCATCAAAAGAAGGGAGAATCCTGTCTTTAAAGTAGCAGCCTCTGGCAAGTTGGCCATTCTCTAGTTGATGATCCCATACACAGGAGTATATGAGCAGGACAAAAGGTAGCTGGTGGTTATTTAAAACGAAAGAGGATATAAAGTTAGTAGTTATGGAGGAAATCTAGAAGGGGTTAGGGAGAGAAGTCTGAGGTGAATACTAACGAAATATATAATAAAAGATTAAGCTTTTTACTATGAAGTACACACACACACACACACACACACACACACACACACACACACACACACACA
>CAJQZJ010031511.1:728766-743557 GCA_907164525.1 Lophiomys imhausi
GTTCCTCAATGTGCTCCTGTTACTCCCCTCCAATGTCCTTGACCCTGGGCTCATGGTGCCATTTTAGAGATTCTCAGGGCATCCTGCAGGCATCCTCCCACCTCCATCCCAGCCACCCTTGTCATCAGAGCTGATGGAGGCATTCTGAAGGACTTTGAAGGAGTTTACACTGATCTCCCCTGAGTCCTTGCTGTTTGATTTTTCTTCTTTTAATCCCTCATAGTCTGAAAGAAATTTATCTTAGAGCTTATCAGGGGTCCCATTTCTTGATGTCTTTGAAGACTGTGAGGAAGCAGACAGTGGGAGAGGGGGTTGGGAGAAGGGTTCATTTACTTCTTTTTCAAAAACTGAGTGTCTTGCTGCAGATGAAACCCCAAAACACTCAGCAAACTTAAAAAGAACTATGGCTAAAAGAGGCCCTAGCACAGACAGAACACAAGAAAGCTAGCCATAGGGTTGCTAAGAGCCTTTGGAGTCTGTTTGCTCCAACAGAGATGCCTTCAAAGCCATTTGTGCCCTAGAAAGAAGTGGATGTCAGCATGAGACTGCAGCCAATGGCAGGAGATGCAAGAGGAGACCGTGGCTGAGCCTAGGAGCCTAGCTTATCACTCAGGTGACCTTATCTGGTCTGTTCCTCACTGGCAGGTATACTGGCCTCCAAAGAAGAGGAGAGTTCTGAGATCCACACTGGCAGGAGGAGATCGACCTGAATTCACCCTCTAAGTGTATATATCAGACATATACATGCATCCCCTATAAAACACTGACATCAAGCCCCAACAGTTGGCACTTGCTCTAAACTCCTTCTCAGGAATGGGTCAGTCATGGCACCTGTGATGTGCCAGAAGCTGTGGTAGGGACAAAGGCAGCATATCTGTGAGCTCTTGCAATTTAACTAAAGATAACAGAGCCCACTCAGCCTTGTAGGGATGCAGAAGCTGCAGCATGAATAAGGAAGGTGACACTTGTGCTGACAGATTGGAATAAAAAACCAGAATATGCTGCATTTAGGGTTGCAGAGAAAGGCCTTCCTTCCTTCTGCTAAACACAGTTCTGTTTTCCCAGACCACAAGGAAGCTGCCCTCCATACAGGAAGCTCAGAGAGTCTGAAGGCTGTTGCACAGTGGGTAAGACACCCAAATGGAGTAACCCAGAATCAAACATGTTTTGTGATCACATGTGACCACAGTCTTAGAGTCCTCGGGAAGGAAAACCACTTTTCAGTCACTGCATTTTCCTCTATTCACACAAATACACAATGACCAGGTATACCCATTTATTTCTGCAAAGATATGGAAAGTAGCTTCCTTTAATTTCTCTGTGCTTTTGGCAACTTATTATTTTAGCTTATCCAAAAAGTATATATTATTCAGCAAGCACCAGACAAAACGAATCGGTGTGCTTCCCAAAGATCAGGGCCAAGTATTCTAAACACTTACTGAGAAGCCAGTGAATGTTGGATGAATATTCCATCACTCTCTCTATTATCCTCATTCTCCAACTAAAGGGACAAGGGGGAGAGGCTGGAGGTGAAGAGCAGTAGCAGCAGTTACCAGGGAAGCCCCACATGCACGAGACCATGCTGAGTCCTTCTCAACACTACCACACCATGGTCCCAGGGAAATCCTGGAGGTAGACACTAGGGATCTCATTTCTAGGACGTGGCCTAGAGAGGTTGAAGGGCAAGGCTATGCCCCTTGAAAATCTTAAAACCAATACTCTCAGGCTTGGGCTGTAGGTTCAAATTCAAGGTGTGGGCACCTCTGGGACCTCCTGAGAGGAATACAAAAAGGAAGCAGGGGGCCCTTCTTTGAGTAACCAATTCCCAGAGCCCACTTAGAGAGTTAGGATGACAGCCAGAGGGCAGCAATCTTATCCCTAACAATTGCTACTGTGACACTGGGGTTCAAGGAGGTCACCAAATGTACCATTTAGGTCAATAGCTTACACACTTATCTAATAGGGACCCAGGAATCCATCCAGCCACTTAACAGCTTCTAATAGGGACCCAGGAATCCATCCAGCCACTTAACAGCTTCTAATAGGGACCCAGGAATTCATCCAGCCACTCAACAGCTTCTAATAGGGACCCAGGAATCCATCCAGCCACTTAACAGCTTCTAATAGGGACCCAGGAATCCATCCAGCCACTTAACAGCTTCTACCCCTGCTCACCCCCAAGCCCCACCCCGTGCAATGCTAACATGCCCTGACATTCGAACACTTAACACTGAAACCAAAAACAAACAACCAAACAAACTCAGAAAGGGACACTTGCCCTGTGTGTGGGTGAACACTACTGACAGGCTCTATTTTAGTCTACTCTAGCTCCATCTTAAGAGAGCCAGGCATGACTCAGATGTTGGCACAACCCTCTAATGGATCATGATCTATAGATCTTGCCCGTCGCTGACCTAATTTAATCCCGTTAGCCTTAAGAGATGAAGGAAGAATGTTATCTCCAATTTACCAGGGAGATAACTGAGGCTCAAAGAGCTTCAGCCCCAAACTTACCAAGACCAACGTCGGACTGGAAATGAGCACATCACAACCCAAGGCTCCCTTGCATTTGACTAAAATAATGTTTTCCCAAGTCTCCTTTTCATGAATTATAATAATTTTACAGTTGCTTTTGCTAGTGTTTTATCACAGCAACAGGAAGGGAACCAAGATACATGCCATTTTACATAAGGATTTTGAGCATCTTCAGAATGTCCTATGGCCTGGACCAATTCCCATGGAGGGATGACTAAATTCCTTTACTACAAACCACTGCCATAGACTTAATAATGAGAAGAGTGGGAAGAAACTACACTGGATATCACTCCTTTTGAATGTTAGATGTATTCTCAGCCATGAAATAGCCTGAGGGTCACAGAAATTGGCAATTTGCCAAATTACCTTACACAACCAGACTATGGCAGAATATGTAGACTCATCTGGAGGTGGAGGATGGTGCTTTAATTTTTGTTCTGCATGGGAATTTGTGTTCAAAGCAGGAATACTAAAACAAAAGCGAAATCTCGGCCAACACTAACATATCTGATGCCTTCTTCAAATGCACAGGTAAGGAAACCAGGCCATGTTTGGTGGATATCCTGATTCCTTTTGGGAGGGGGCGCAAAAGAGGAGTTGATCTCGAGAGAGGGGAGGTAGGGAGAGAGACTGAATGGAGGGAAGGAAAACCGCCATCTGGAGGTAATGTATGAGAGAAGAGCAAAAGTTTAGAAAAAAAAGTGCCTCAAGGCGGCTTCAACCAGCAACCCCAGGATTTGGGAGTCTGAGGCCAACCTGGGCTACAGAGACCTTGTTTAAAAAGACAGATATTATCCTGATAGAAGAGGTACAAATACCAATAAGGGCAAGGGTAGAAATCAAACACTAAGATTTCCAAAGAAAATGTGAGTGTTGATGAGAAGCAGGACAGTATCTCTTGTGAGGTTAACTGAGCCATACTCCTTGCATCTAACAACAATGTGCAGACATTAGTTCGTGCAGCTTGATGAATGACTGCCACTTAGCAACCCAGGAGTATCTACCACATAGTCTCTGAAGGCCTTGGCCGAAATCCACCTCTGCAACATTCCTTCAGAAGACACACAAATGTTCAGCAGATAAATTACTAACATTAATGACCTGCCACCACCAAATAAACAACATTGGACTGTAATAAGGCCATGGAATGAAGTCTGTCATCCCTCATTCATGGCCTAACCACAGACCAGTTTATTGCATGATAGAGATTGAGACACCAGACTCTTGTACAGTAGAGAAAATGATTCCTAGCTCCTAGAGGTGAATTGTCTGAGGCCATAGAGCCTGTGGGGACATGAGAGATGGTGCTGGGAGTCTATCTCAACATACTTTGATCTCCTCACAGTTCCAAACACCCCAAATGCTTCTTGATGACAAACTACCTGATTGCTAAAGATTCTTATACCAGAAAATCAAAGCAACTCTTCCAATTTCTGGAGTTTCCTTTTGTGCTGTCTATACATAAAACAGAGCCACATGGGCCCCACATGTGGCTTCTTTATTATATTTAAGAAGTCTTAAAGCATTCTCAGGAGTGTCAACCTCTTCCTATCAGACTAGACCTTGCAAAAACAAACATTCACTCATTGCATCATTGTGTGATCAACCATCACAGAACCAGGCATGACCATCGTGCAGTTAATGGAACCTTGGATTAACATGTCACTTCTTAAATCAAAGTTTCCTAGATGCTCTTGATGGTTACAATGAATGCCACGCTAAAATGACAATAGTGTTCCTGGTATAATCACCTAATCCAACCCAATCATCCAATTTAATCCCCCAGCAACACACACGGGCAGTCATTATTATTCTTGTTATTAATACGTCTTTAAAAGGCCATTTATGAAACCTTTGCTTCATTTCCATTCTGCAGATCTTTCTTCTGTAGACTTTCTCAAATGCTAAAAAATTTGCAGAGAATGCAATTTGTTTAATCTAATCAGAGACTCACTATGAAAGGAGCTGGAGGGCATGAAAGCTCTGAGAGGCGTCAAGAGGCAGGAGAAGGGTCCCTCTGTGTTTGGAGGGGGCAGGGTGTTCATTCACCTGCAGCCGGGATATCTCCATATGTATAAACGGGAGAGAGCAATGGGGGGCACCCAGGGGGAGTTGGGGGCTGCCATTTTGGCTTGCTACTTACCAGCTCTGTGTGAACTTTAAGATGGGCCTGTAGCTTATATTTATCTGGAGTCGAGTAGTCACAGCCGTCAGTGGGACACTTCAGCAAGATGTTACTGTGTTTCTGAATTACATGGCGTTTAAGGCAGTTTTTGGTGATGGAAGAATAGTGACACTGGGAGCAATAATACAGGTGTTCCCGGGTGTGGGTGCGGACATGCATGTCAAAATGCACTTGGTACCAAAAAAGTTTGCCTAAAAAAATATTTTCACATGAGAACAAGGAAGTTTCTTTTATACTAAATTTGATTGTTTTTAATTATCATTTTAACTACCATATTTATCTCGTTTATCTGGTATCTCCTTCACACTTTCCACCACACTTCTGTTGGGAAATTACTTTTCAAAAAACGGCAGTTTTCAAGTATTAAGATACCGCCATCTTTCACATGGTGTTAGGGCTATGAAAAGGAAAAGGAGTGCCAATTGTGTGCACTACTACCCTGCAAATGCACAATTCCAAGAGCCTCCGAGTCCTCTTGACACTCTGAGCTACAGGCCAGGTGCTAGGCTGCCCACTTCCTATACTCCTGCTGTCCTGGAGCCCCCAGAGTCGAGCTTTCACCAACAGCTAGAAGGCAGCTACTTGGGCCTTCATACACAGAGCTGCAGCCAGTCTCTTACCCTCCCTACCCAGCTGACAGAGCCACAACTGAAAGCCAGAAGAATAACTCTTCTTGGTCAGAAGACGATAGAAGTTGTGAGCAGCCTGCAACATGACTCCCAACATGGTCAGCTGTCTATCAACCCAGCTGACTGCAGGAAGGCTCCAACTGTGACTTAGGACATGGGCTCATTGTTCCTATCTATCACAGAGGACGGGGGCTCACTTAGGAGATGTTCTTGGCAAAGAAACATGAGTTCAAATGGAACCTGAGGTGATGACAGCATGATAGCAATGGACAGGGCTGCTGGGAAAGAAAGCGCCACTCAAAGGCATACCGTAGCCTTTCCTTACCACAGTATTCACACTCCAGGTCTCCATAAACCTTCCGGATCCTCTCACAAAGACTGGTGTTCATCTGCTTCTTCTGGAGACTGTCTAGGACCTTCATGAACGCTGTGCTGCCAGGATGGTGCTCAGAGGAAGGTTCGCAAGAGGCAGGCCGGCACATTCCAAGGTCTCCTCCTTCAGCCACTGTAGGAAGGAAGTCTGAGGACTCCTCGGGGTTTGACCTGAGACACTTGCTAGAGTCAGATTCACTGGCTGGCAGAGTAACCACATTCTGCTCTCCACCTGGAGGGCTCTGGTCACTCTGGGTCTCTGAGTCTGGTCCGGCACTTTTGGCCTTGGCCAGCAGCAGTGTGACTTCTTCAACCTGAGTCTGGGCTGCTGAGTCTCCATGCTTTGTACCCGAGGTTGTGTTGGCAGCAGCATGAGCCTCAGCAGAGGAGGTATCATTTTTCAGTAAAAAGTCATCTGAAACCACTCCAAGAGAATTGAGGTCAGAGGAGACCACAGTGCTTTCTAGCTTGCAGGGGGGGGGCCAGGAAAACACTTTCACTCTGTGGGGTGGCCAACGGCACAGCTGGGGCAGGTGGTTCTCCAGGGGCCTCCGGCTCCCTTGGCCCCACCTCAGGCTGAGCTTCCCCAGGACAAGCCTCCGCTTTGCCCACATCAATTTCTGAACACACAAACTCCCCCGCTGCCAGGGGCAGCTGGTCTCCCAAGGCTTCTTGCTGGATGTCCCCACCAGGCTCCAGGAGGCAGAAGCTCTGGTTTATGGAGCTGGTAAAAAGCACAGTCTCCTGGGCCGCCCCGTGCGTCTCTCGGATATGCGAGCGCAGCCTAATGGAGCTGACAAACTTCCTGAGACATACGGAACACACATACACAAAGGGGTGCTTTCTGACATGCAGCTCCAAGGCCTGGTACTTAGTGGCCCCATGGCCACAGAGCTCACAAGCAAAGGGCCACTTGTCACCATGGACCAGCATATGGCGGTCCCGGTCTAACTCATTCTTGAACTTGCGCTCGCAGATGTGGCAGTCGTAGAGCAGCTGCCGCTTGCCCTCCCTCGTCATCAGGCGTAGCTCATCCAAGGCCTCCATGACCTTCTTGTCCTGCAGGTCATGCATGTCCCGGATGTGCTTGATGAGGTTCTTGACATCCGAGTACTTCTTCTTGCAGAAGCGGCAGTGCTGTTTGATCTTCTTGTGCACCCGCTCGATGTGTACCTTGAGGTGGCCCTTGCTGAGGCAGGTAAAGGAGCAGTAGTCACAGGCAAACTTCTCTCCAGTGTGCTTGCGCAAGTGCACGTTGAGGTTGGCCTTGATGGCGCTGGCGTAGCTGCACTGGGAGCACCTGTATGGCTTCTCGTTCGTGTGGATCCTCAGGTGAGCCTGCAGTGAGTGCTTGAACTTGAACACCTTGTTGCAGTATTCACAAGTGAAGATCTTCAGCTGGGTGGGACCTAACCTAGAGACAGAAGACAGCACCATTAACTTCTGGAGACCTTGAAACTTTCCAATGAACCAACTACTCAAGGCCACTGTGCAGTCAGCTACAGGGGAGCAGGACAAAGGTGAAACATTTATTGAGCAAAGAAGACTTGAACAGAACAGGATAGGCACAGCTGATGATGAAAGAGGGTGCTGGTCACTGGGCAGCATAAACTCTACTAGGAAAGAAGAAAGTCCTGCAATGTCCCACAACAGCATGGTAGTTATTGAAAGAAATCTGTGCAAAAGAAGACACCTCTAACTGAGCAAAGGCTGCTGGGGAACACCTGCTAAGGTGGTTGAGAGAGAAGGAAACAAGACTATGTGATTGACCGAGCATGCTCCAAAGCTGTGCTCATTCTGGGATACATGAACAGAAGCAAACTTAGTCTCCATTAGACTAGACACAATGAGCTTATTCAGTGAATTTGATAACCCACCCCTGTCTATTCATCCCATTAACTGTCAGGGGTCCTCGTCCTCTTTGCAAGCTTGCATGGGAGAGACATTCTTAAAAGAAAGACCCTCCTGCCTGTGGTGACCAATAACTAGTGGGAGAGGTATCTGTGAGCCCAGCCAGTGGTGATCCATCTCCGCCAGGTAGGGCAGGTAGGCTTCTGGGCAAGCTCACCACTGACAGGAACCACACTCCTCTCTCCTGAAGCACTCATACACAGCTGGTGACTGACTTCACTACCAACTGTCCTCTTCTACCATCACTGGGTTAGAGCTTAGGTGCAGAAAATAGCACTGTCTTCACTAACTTCACACACCACTAAATAAACAGTTTCTACTAATTAAACCAGACAGCATGCCATGGACATGTGTTAGAATTCGCACCTATGGTGGTGAATAAAAGCCTGACCTGCCTCATGGAGCCTATCTGTCAATGAGACATGGAATACACTGGATGGAACAGCAAAGGCTCTCACTGATCACCACAGCAAGTGCTGAGGGCAAGCCCTATGCTGACTATTTAATCCCCACTTTCATCAGACTCATCTACACATAAGGGAACTAAGCACCTGCCCAACAGCACGCAATTGCTTAGTGACTTGACCCCAAGGAACCTATTCTGCTCACTCTTCCTCATTCTCTGGTGCACAGTAACCCCTCCACAGTGTGACTGGGCACATGGAAAAGGCTCTTTCAGAGGGGCTACTCCTGCTACCAAAAGGGCAGGCACTGAAGTACGTAACCATGCAGCAGGAATAAGAACAGTGAGGAGATCAAGGAAGCCAAAGAGAATGCACCTCTGGCCACTGCTGCCTCCTTGGAAGGCATATCTACGCTAGCCTAGAAGGATTTATGAGACACTAATAACCATGCAGTGCTATCAATTAGCACATTAAACTGTGCCTACCACAGATATGAGGTCTGTATTGATGAGATGATTCATACAACTGTCTCTTTAAATTTAAAGCATTTAAGTGAACTGCAGTCCATAAATACTAGAGAGTACAACTCACATAATGCAATTACAATATTCAAATTTGAAAGTTACTAGTGTGCCTGCATGTTAAACCCAAGGTTTCTTTAAGGACAGTAATTTGGATCTTTCCCAAATTACAAAGACATCTAGAAGGTGATACATTTTATAAAGAACACCTAAGAAAAAAGCTGTGGGCTCATAACATTAATTAAACAAGCAAATCTCAGCATTTCCTCCTCTGTTGAGAGACTTAAGTGGTCTTAAGAGAATCTTTTGCTCTTTGTTTTTATATTATTAGACAAATACCTAGCATATCTCTGAGTGGTCTGCTTTTGGGGAAGGTGCTACATCTGGCAACAATGCTCAGCAGGCTCCATTTGGTTTTAAGCTTGAGCCATAAGTGATGACTGGGAACTGGTCCACAGAGCTGTGATGGGCACAGGGTGCTTTCTGAATTTTCTGACGTGAGTGTCTCCTATGTGGTGAGAGACAGACACCCTACTTACTATAGTGATTCTACCTCTAGGAATCTATCTGAAAGAAACAAGGGGACAGAAAGCTGAGGGATTGAATACCTTCACAGTCCATTTTTCACAACAGTTAAAAACAGCAATACCCTTGAAGCCTTGCACATAGATACAAACTTTGTGTTCAGACCCTGCTCATATGCTTGTCCACTGACTTCAACAGGGCCATATGCAGCTAAGCCACATCTCGAAAGCAGTAAGTACCCCAAGTTCAAGGAGGACAGGTTGTTTTTAATGCCCATTAATGTTGATGTAACAATTTCACTTGGACTACTTTATACTTTAGGGACTCTTAAAGAAGCAAGGGAAGGTGAATGTGCCAGCATGTGAATCACTGCACTGTCTGTCACAGCAAAGCATGGCTGTTTGACCTGGACATAGTGGCACATGGCTATAATAGTCACACAGGGGGCTGAGACATGAAAACTATGGGTTTAGGACCAGCCTGGGCACTTTTTTAAATAAGCCATTTTAATTATAATAGAAACATACAAGAAGAAGGCATTTTTGCTTTGTTTTGTTTTGTTTTGTTTTTCAAGACTCCTGGCTGTCCAGGAATTTGCTTTGTAGGGTCTCGACCCATCTGCCTCTGCCTCCAAAGTGCTGGGATTAAAGGCATGCACCACCACTGCCCAGCTACAAATATTTTTAATATGTAATAAAATTAAATGATTTTCAAGGTGCAGTAAAATTTTTTAAGTATAAAAACAGTATATTTAGTATATATACATATATGTGTGTGTGTGTATATATATATATATATATATATATATTTATATCTATTAGTATATCATGACAAAATACCAAGTATATGCAGTGAGCTAGCAGTGATAGTGAAATCTAGAAGGAACTATTGGTTCCTGTAGCTCTCACCATGAGACTTGTTTCAGTTTTCCTCAATGAAAAGTAGACTCTATCACAGTATGTGCAAACCAGGCCCTGTTTGTACCTTTTCATAGGATACATGTGACTGGGAAACATGTGTGTGCTCAGTTCTTAGGGTGCATTGTTCTGCCTTGAACACTTCAGCTAAGCTAATAACTTAAGGCCCATTACAGACAAGGTTATGGATAGAATCCAGACAACTCAATGCACAGACCTTCCCTGCTCCGTGTACGTGTCACTCACAGTCCACCTCTGGCAACAGCCCTTGGGACAACTCACCTGCTTGACTTCATGGGCTGCTCATATGGGGTCTGCTGAATGGCGTATTCTTGGTACCCTCTCCGTGGCACCAGGTCTGCTGCAGTGGTCTCTGGAGGGGCTGCTCCTGTTTCAGGGGGCCCAGCCTCCACTGGAATAATCTTGGTAGCACCTGAGATTGATACACAGTGCACTGCTTACTGAGAGGTCCTAGCAGTAGCCCTGACCCTGTCCAGCAGAGTCAGCAGGTTGTGGAGGGCATTTAACTGTAGGACTTCCATGGAACACACTCATTTTCTTATTCAGATAACACATTTAAGTGTGTGTGTGTGTGTGTGTGTGTGTGTGTGTGTGTATGAACATGTGAAGATACAGTTTTTCTACAGCTTTTCTAGTAATGTGACCAAATGTCTTCATGAAGTACAGTTTCACTCAAACTAATTATGAAACAGGCAAATATACATATGTTGCTTATAAGAATTTCCACAAAGCCACAGCTGTTAAACTTGAAGCAAGTTAAAAGCTACATTAAGGCAGCATGGGGTGGCAGAGCACTCAACAAATTGGGAATGTGAGAACCCCAATGTCACTGATTCTCTTCCTATGAGAATGGGAAGGTTCAAAGAGAAAACCCCAGGTTACCCTTGCTTCTGCAGCTCTAACATAAACTGACCCCAGACCTTTCAGCACAGGTACACTTTCTGGGTGTGAGAACATGTGCATGTGTGTAGGTGTGTGACATGTGGGCATGAGTATGTGCGTGGGTGCGAGTGTATGTATGTGTGAGTGTGAGTATGTGTGAGAAAGTGTGTGTGTGTTGGTGCACGAGTCACATATCTGTGTAAGATTTGGGAAAGGTGTGGATGCATGTATTAGTGTGTGTGTATGAGTGTGAATGTGTGAGTTTGAGTTATGTGAATTTGTGAGTAGAGTGGGGCAAAGGCTGTATTAGAAGTTGCTCTCTACCATTTGCATCTAAAGCACCAAAGGGAACTGATTATGCTTTTATCCTCTTAGGAATCCCAAAATACTACCACAAATTTTTGAGAAAAAAAATGTGGAAATTTTCTCTAACAACCACTGAGACCAGGAAACTATCCTATGGGATTTTCCTTATCCACAGTAGTATTTCTTAAAGCAGAGTGGGGCAGATGGAGTGACTTTCCAGAAAATTCAAGTAGCCTAATTTTATATAATCTTTTCTCTCTTGAACACTTTGTAGTCGATTATAAAAGAGAAAATGTACTCAGAGTTTTGAATTTCAGTGTCTACTATTAGCACTGAAAATAGACGCTTAACGGGGACAGCTGTTCTGAAAACTCTGACAAGGTTTTCATTTTATTTGACAGCGAATATCCCCACCTAATGCATGATTTTAAAAAACATTAGGATACCTTAGAATCTATCACAAATTGCTGTGCTGACTAGTTTTTATGTCAACTTTTATGATAGTCTGAAATCTATCACATATTGTGCTAGCTAGTTTTGATGTCAACTTGACACAAGCTAGGGTCGCCTGGGAAGAGGGAGCCTCAGTTGAGTAAATGCCTCTATCACACTGGCCTGTAAGAAAGCTTTAGAGAATTTTCTTTACTAGTGATTGGCAAGGGAGGGTCCAGTTCACTGTAGACAGTGCCAACACTGGGCAGGTTTGTGTAAGCGATCAGGCTGAGCCAGATGTGGTGGCATATGACTTCAATTCTAGCACTCAGGAGGCATAGGCAAAGGTAGGTAGATCTCTGCATTCTAGAATAGCCTGGTCTACAGAGTGAGTTCCAGAACAACTACAGCCATATGAGAAACTATCTTCAAAAACCAAAAAAGAAAAGAAGGAAGGAAGGAAGGAAAAAAGAAAGAAAAAGAAAAGAAAAGAAAAGAAAGCAGTCTGAGCAAGGCATGAATGAGGAAGCCAGTGAGTGGCACTCATCCATGGCTTCTGATTCAGTGCCTGACTCTGGGTTCCTGCCTAGAGCTCTTGCCCTGACCTCCCTCTGTGATGGACTGCGACCTGAGAGTGCCAAGCTAAAATAAACCTACCTTCCCTAAGTTGCTTTTGGCCATGGTATTTTATCACAGCAGCAGAAACTCTAAGACATTGTTTTTGTCTAAAATAGTCTTTCCTACAAAAGAACTTTAAAAAAGAAAGTATAGCACATCTACCAGCTATGTTAAAGGAAAAATAAATAGAAATGTCTAGAATTAGAAAAATATTTTAGTGAATATCACCAAAATGTGAAGAAGCCAGGCAGTATCTGCCTGGACCTGGAGAACAGATGCTGTGTTGAAGGAGGGTCTAATGCATTGGTCCTTGGAGGCTGATTTCACTGCTAGAGATCTGGTTACTGCCCTTTCTGAGACACTCTCTGATTGGTTAATAAAAGTCGCTGATGGCCAATTAGCTGGGCAGGCAGAAAGAGTATAGGAACATGGGACTTCCTGGGTCAACAAAAAGAATCCTGGGTTTTACAGAGCAAGTTCCTTGCCAGGTCGCTAGAGCTGAGGACATCCAAGTGTGAGTTCTCTGTGACCCAAGAAGGTATAACAAGCCAGCTAAGGGCTGAGCCTTGAAACATTAAAAGGTCGTGGTGTATTTAATTACTGAGGAAAGGGCCAGCTTATAGGTCACCAGTCAAAACAATCCAGGCCCACTGGTTTCCTGCCAAGCCCCAACAGCTGTCATTCCAGATCACTGGCAATTCCGCTGGTCTAATATAATAGTTTATAGTTATTAATAAGTATCCAGCAGCATAGTTATTAATAAGTATCCAGCAGCTATCCCACCAGCTTCCCCACCAGACTGCACCGCCAGGCTGTCCTTCCAGACCTACGGGCCTCTAAAGCAAGTCAGGCCTGCCAGTCTTCCGCCAGGCCGCTGGTTGCCCCACTAGCCTAATATTAAAATTTATAGTAATAAATATCATTGTTAACAAAGTTGCAGTTTCATGGCTGCTCTTGTGTGGGCTGAATGGACAGCTCCCACCAAAAAGGCAGTCATTGTAGTATGACATGGACACCAGCAACTGAGGGGCTGGGGAAAGGCACAGAAGGGACTATTCATACACACCTGAGTGACAACAGAGAAGGCTCAGGAGATAGCACAACAGCTCCAGAGAGTAAGGAGGTCTGTGATCACTCTATACTTGTAGGTGACTAAATGAAGCTCCAATAGGGCACCTAACACACAGGGATGACCTAGGCCTCCTTCCTCAGACTGCCCCAAGGAGACTTGTGCAACAAACTCTCCTTGTATCACTTCCAGACTGTCATCAGTCACCTGGAATGGCTTCATGAGCAGTTAAGACCACGCTGATGATGGGTTTCTTGGCTCCAGAAAGCTGCCCTGCCTCCTTTCCTGAGATCTTCTGGACTTTCTCTGTTTTCTGAGCCCGAGGTCTTTTTGAAGCCTTTTCTCGATCATCTTCCTTGTGCGTCTTTTCTAGCTCAAGGTCTGACTCGTTACCTAGGGAGCAAATACCAACACGTATAAGCTATCTTTCATCCCAGTGGTGGGGGAAATATAACTCTTACCAGAGGTGATGGCAAAGGAGATGCCTCCCTCCATCTATCCTCATACACGCCCCTATTCTTTTTCTCTGTTCCTGGCCCACAATGACAGGCCGGACATTGTGCTGGCTCATACACCATTGCTGGCTTTTTACAAACTCAATGCAAAGCACATTCACTGTACCCAGGTGGACACATAACAAGAAAATACCAAGCCCTCAAGGGCCCTCCACTCCAGAACAGACAAGAAAACAGGTGTGATCAAGAGCAGTCTCTGCTCTGTGTTTCATGAGATAAGAGTAAAGAACAGGATGGGAGAATCCACCCAATAGGTCAGAAAGGCTTTGTGGAGATATTAGCAGTGGCTGAGTGAAAAAGTGAGGGTTAATGAAGCGTTGGGTGGGAAAGATAAAGAGCCAGTGATGAGGAAAGAGCTGTGTGGTCTTAGGAATGTGTGTGATTAAAAAAAAAAAAAATGGCAGTGCTGCAGTCTAACAAAGAAAGACAAAGGCAAGGGATAAATACTTGGCAGAGCATCCTGATGGCCACACTTTCATAAGAAAGGAGAGGGTAACAAAAATAGATGTCAAGAGTAAGAGGTAAGTCCCAGAAGATCATGAATGCTGTGAAAAGCCCCAAATTCCCAAATTCCCTTTGATGAGGACATGGAGTCCAGTCAACATACATTAGAGAAAATGTAGACTGTGCCTGGTCTGACCCTGCTGGGGGTTCCTGGGATGTGGACTGACTGTCACATCTTTTGATGGCTCAAAGGAAGATGGTACATCCAGGTTTCTATAGGAGCTGTTATTTTTCAAGGCTGGTTTCTATCTGATCTTTCTTAGGATAATGGGGAAGCAAAGCAAAACATATTTTGGGTATCATAGGACCTGTTAGCTCCCATACACATCTCCTGAAGGTAATGGTGTGTCACTGAAGCCATCTAATCCAAGGAGTAGTTGGGTTGGCTTATAGCTTTCCATGTATGCCGTGTTTGGAGAACAAAATAAATGGGTTCACAAACCAT
>CAJQZJ010031511.1:743657-771691 GCA_907164525.1 Lophiomys imhausi
GTTAGAGGCCAGCCTGGTCTACAAAGCAAGTCCAGGACAGCCAGGGCGTTAAAAAAAAAAAACCCTGCCCAAAAAAACAAAAAAAAAAAAAAAAAGAAAGAAAGAAAAGAATAGCCTTAATACACCAGTGAAGAGCAAAGGAGGATTTGAGAATGCAAACACTTGGACAGTCCCAAGTGAGATAAAACAGAGGGAGGGAGGGGAGAGAGAGCTTTATTAGAACCTTAGAACCGTCATATTTGAAATGATCCATCTTATGACCAGATCTTCAGAATGTCTGGAGAAGCACCGGGAGTAATTCCACATACCCCTCTCTGAGACATGAGTGTAGTGGAGAGACAAGGGATACAGCACAGGTGAGCATGCAGGCAGGTGTGAAGGTGGATTTAGAAAGTGCAGGAATATATGGGGTTATCAGGGAGGTGAGATTGAAACCAGGAAACAATGAGGCCAAAGCAACGGGGCGGAGGGTGATGGGCAGGCACAGGAAGACAGGCAGAAACCAATCTCCAGTGCTTCCTATATCTCAAGCCAGCTTCAGGCAGCCCAACACAGTGCACCAATAAATGTACAACAGATAACCTAGAGGAGAGCAAAATTTTAGGAAACCATGCTGGCTGAGGTGAAGCTAAGGAAACAGAACAATCAAACCAAGCATTTTCATTGTGTCCCATAAGCCAACACAGTGCTTGCCAGGCTCCTGGATCATCTCCAGACCTGCATGAAAGAGTATTGGTTAGTCTTTAATAGATTAATATTAGCACTAAATAAATTAAAATCAAACAAAAGAGAAAGGTGATAAGAGGCATCAGGAATCAGAGCTGCATGCTGCTCTCCAAGTACCAAAGTCAAGGAATAACACTACACTAATACCTTCAGATCCCAAAAGCCACAGGATGGGCACAGCACCTAGCTTCCAAGGTTGCTGGCAGAGCCTACATGTTGTGAAGCTTGCTGTGCTATGCAACATGCCTCAGGCATTTTTTGCCTTGTTTTATTTTTTAGTGGTATAACAAAAACATCTCCAAAGGCCTACAAATTGTCTGAATCACAGAAGTCTTTTTGTCACCTAGATATTGGGTGATGCATGTACATAAATACTAGAGCAGGATATTTCGGTTGCTATAAAAAGGTAGAACAACATTTAATGGGTTTCTTTTTTTTTTTCCTTGTAAAATGATATCTTACTCTATAACAGAATTCACCATGGGATACAATTCAATATGTGGGTAATATGCTAAGAATAGATATGTTGACAGAAAAGAAAAGGACCTAAGAATATGAGCTTTCCATAAGCTTAGCCTGGTTAACAATATAAATCCACAACAAGCAAACAAGGGCACACACTGCCAACCAGGGAAAGAAGAGATGAAGAGGTCTCACACGCTGCAGGGGATGGATGGTGGTAAGCTCTGCTGTAGGCTCCAGCTGTACACACTGCAGAAATGAGTGCAAACAGTTGGTGGCTAGCAGTGGGAAAAGGCTACAAAAGCCACGTCAGATTAAGAGACAATGGAGGGACCTGAATTGGCCTAGGTAGAGAAGAGACTATGAAGCCACCTCTCACCTTAACTACTGCAGCTAGTCGTGACTCCGTCCTTCTGGCTGCTCTGTGGCCAGGTAGTTGGTGTGCACTTAGGTTGGTTATTTTCCCCATCATTGTGGTGAAACACCCAAGAGCAGCTGTTGTATGAGAATAGTCCACCATAGCAAAATGGTACAGTGACAAACCAGCTGCAGTACATGGCAATGGGAATGTAAGTGGCCTGGTCATATAACTGTGCCACTCAGGAAGCAGAGGGATCTGACCAAGAGCTGTAACCACCAAAGGTCACTACCAACGAGTGTCTCACCTCTGCCAGCCATGCCTCCACTCCAAGGATCCCATAGCTATATACCCCCAATTTCACTTTCTGGAGGAATAACACCTCCCTTTGCAGGAACTGAGAAGATACTGCAGCACCCAAAGAGTCTGAGTGTCAGGGCCACAGGGCCTGGGTGTGGCCAGTGGTGGGTGGGCTGAAAGAAGGGTGTCAGGGGTTTCTGAAAGCACTTTTCCTCCTTAATAAGCAGAATACTGTCCAGATACCACACCAGGCCCATGTGGGGAACTGTGGCAAGCACCAGACACTAGGAGAAGCCAGGCAAAAGCTTGTTTCAATACATAGATGCTCATAAAGGAAAAGATCAGTCATGCAACAGGGTCACTGAGTCAGTGTGGACTACTGACCCCCAGATAGCTTGTTCTATGGAGAGTTCTGTTCTTATTTCAACCTGTTCTTAACCAGTGCCTCTACCGACATCTCCTCCTTAACTCCCTAGTGAACCATTCTGCAATCCAAACCTAATCAAGTTACTCTCATACTTGGCCTCTTTAATGGCCACCTTCCTGTCTCCATTAGGAGATAGTATGACAGTCTTCAAGAATTCCCATAAACCATCTGTTACACTACCCCCTGAGGCCAAGGCCTTGACTCCCAAGCAGCACTCTCACATGCATATCTTCTCCCCCTGATGGCTCCAACAACACAGGCCACAAATTGCCCGAACAACCACGCTGCATTTAGTCCGTGGACCTACCCATCTTCTATGAGTCACCACTACATTTTGAGGGAGGCTGTTCCCAAAGACGCAATGTGTCTTGGTCCCTGGTGTAACTGTGTTGAGAGGCAGCAGGGAAAGGTGAAGGACTGAGAGATTAGAGTGAATAAAGGGCTGCCATAATGAAGAATGAAATAATAACACTTATAAAAAATGAATGGAGCTGAAGGTCATCGTGCTAAGTGAAATAAACCAGACTCAGAAAACAGTTACTTTTATATGTGTGTGTGCATGTATATATGTGGGGGGGTGGCTAGGCATGAAAATAGAAAAGGACCATTGGGAAGGAAGATGTTTAAAGGAAGGGCACAGAGGAAAATAAGAGAATAATAACAGAATGGAAGATAGAGACAATATATTTTATGTTTTCTCCCACCTCTCTCATATGTGGAATATATATATGAATATATACATACATATATGTATATGTGTATATATGGAAGTCTATTTGAGACTAGTGAGAAGAGAGGAAATAAATATGACCAAGGTACAGAGTGGGCGTGTGCATGTATGAAAATGCCATAATAAAACCCACAAGCTTATATGCTGACACACAAATTGGAATTGGAAGAGCAAGAGAGAATCAGACCCATTTCAGTGCTCCTGGGTGGTCACTACTCCCTGACATGCTCTGCAGAAGAGCCATTCATGAGTCCCTCACCACACACAAATGGCCTACACCCAACATAAGCAGTAGCTGAGGTGGAGCCAGCACACAGTCACTCTGAACCACTGTCACAGGCTGCTAACCTAAGGTCAGGTGGAAGCATCCTGAGAGTCCAACTCTCACACCTATGGCAGTGTCCATGACAAACCTTTCCATAGGAAGACATAAACAAACATCTGCCCCAACCTTACAAGAAGAATACCAACAACAAATGAAAGCACAACTCTACCACAATCCACCTTCAAGAACGATTAGTTTGTGAGGGATCACTTAGTAAGGAGCTGTTTACTGGTTTGTGGGTATCACCAACCAAAGGAGTCATACCACTGAAAACTCTCACTCACTCCTGCATGGATGACAACTCCATAGATGGAGTCCCCTGTAGCTTGTCTCTGCTACTATGTGGGTTCTTCTTTTTCCCATCCTTTATCCCCCAGGTTTCACCCCCTATACTAAGATAGGAGAGAAAGAAGGATAGAGGAGAGAGAGATCCCTGAATCTAACTTCTTTCTTCTAGTTTCTTCTTTGAGTGCTACTACTAACAAACCACAACCAACATCTCCCTGAAAGAAACCAACAACCACTCACTAACCCAACCTATCGGGGCTCTACCATTTATATATCCTCTGAAAAGTTCCCAGAATTCCAAACATCACACAGCTGCAGAAACTATCTGGAGCTAGCAAAATCATGCCTCTGCTAGATCATGAAGCAAAGTTGCTGGGAAACAGTCCCATATCCTCACACCTGTGATTAAAAACAAAAACATAGTTATCCTATACTACAACCAATGCACCAAAGGGAACAGAAACATAGACTTTGTTTCCTGTTAATGAGATACTTTGCCCTAGTGGTGCTGCCTTGTAGGCCCCCAGTGTATGAGGAGGCTCTTGCGCCCTCATATGACTGCTGAACTGGGGCGGGGGACTGTTATGTAGGGACATTCCACTCCAGAGGAGTAGGATGGAAGGGATAGAGGGTAGAGGGCGGGAGGGTGGGGCTGGGAGGAGTGGAAAGGGGTCACTGTGATGGAGAAGTAACCTGAAGTAATAAATATTTTAAAAAATAATAAAAATAAATAAAAAAGAAAAAAAAACATTCTTATAATATTTCTGTGGGGTTTATTTATTGGTGTTTTGTCTGTATGCCTGTGTGAGGGTGCTAGATCCTGGAGTTACAGACAGTTGTGAGCTCCCATGTGGGTGCTGGTAATTGAACCCTGGTCCTTTGGAAGAGCAGTCAGTGCTCTTAACCGCTGAGCCATCTCTCCAGTCCCTCTGTGTTTTTCAAAGAAACCAAAATTCCAAAACTGTCACTGCAGTTCCCCTTCAGCCTTCCACATTCTACATACACTAGCACCTCTGAACCCACATACAATTATGGCAGAATTATGTACAAATGATAAGGAAGAACAGGCAGAAGTGGCTGGGATCTCAGGTGACTCTCTCCAGCCCATGCCTTTCTAGAAGGAGAAGTCAAAGGTCATCAGGCCTGATTTCAGGGTCTCTTATGACCAGTCAGAGCGAGTATGATAAAGATAATGGCCATTAGGGTCTGAGAATCATGTTCTACAACACACATACTGGTAAGTCTCACTAGCCCAGCTCCAACTCCTGCTTCCTGAGATCATACCCAGATCAACTGCTGGCAGTAACAGCTACTTCCAAAGGAACACAAGCTAAGAGGCCCCCAGGGCTATCCCAGTGAACATGCCTGAGTCCTTCCAGGCTCTGGTTCTATATAGCCTCATAGGAAGCAAATCAATAGCCTAGAGTAGCCACTCTGTGCCTAAGAGCCTCCAGAATATTAACATTAAGTTTTTCCATGACTTTCCTGAGTATCATGGAAAACTGAACCATTTAGAGATTTCATTTCTCATTTCCCTTTAGGATAGGAGAATTAATAAGGCCATGCAGAGAATTGTCAGTGTTCTTGCTCTAAGGAAAGTGCCTGGGGTACATAGAGAGTAGTGAAGACTTCAGGGTAAGATAGAGTCTGTGGAGGCTAAAGTAGGAGACAGGGCTGCCATGAAGATCTGGATGTTACCAGACATACAGCCCCACGTGTATAGGAATGCCTTGCTCTCTACCACATGTCCTATGCACTTGCTCCTTGCACCCTAACCCAACTCAGCTGAGTGAAGAGCTGTTTACATTTCCAGCACTTACTACTTCTTTGTAGAAAGCCAAGAGGGAGAAGAAGAAAAAGAAGACATTTTCATAACAGGGGTTTTTTGTTTGTTTATTTGTTTGTTTGTTTGGCTGATTTCTGCTCTCTCCCTTTGGACAACATATCCTCTTTACATTTGTTATGAATGGAAGATGAGTTTGAACAACTGGTGTCCAGCAGATGGTGCTGTCTTAGGAGGCTATGCAAGTTTCAGGACAGTGGCCTATCTAGCAGAAGTAGAGCACTACCAACAGAACCACTAGGCCTTTTCCGTCATGACTTATTGTGCGTTCCAAAACTCTGAGCCAAAATGAACCTCTCTTCCTGCTTCTGCCAGGTGTTTGGTCATGGCAATGAGAAAAATAACCAAGACATCTCTTGACCTGGTTGTTCTTGAATTTCCCAGCACCCTTGCTTGACCCACCTATGTGCTTTTCAAGGTTGCATTTTCCCCACTGAAATACCTCCCGACTTAGGCTGGCATTCATGATGGGAGGTGCTTCTTCAATGGCCTGGCATTTCCAATTTTCAGCTCACATGCTTCAAGGCCTTTCCATTGGGGTGTTTTAAATAGTCTCTTGCTTCCTCTGACTTTTGGAACTTTTCCACATTCTCCCCCAGTTAATGACTATATTCTTGGAAGCTTCCTTTTCTTTGAGAAATTCAACAGCTCTGTAATGGATCTGCCTCTTTGGTTCTCCCTCTTGCAAATGGTGTTGAATTTAGTCCTACTGTGTGCACAATGCTAATGGGCCAGCTTACATTGCCAATGGTCTGCTAACAGTGGAGGAAAGTCAGCAGGCAAATACCACAATGTGTCTCCAGTCAGGATCTTCCATAGCAGGGGAAGACTGACAATGGATGTGAACACAAGAAATAAGTCAGTCACCCAGAAGAGGTCATAATCCACCTGAGCTAGTAAAGTGCAGTCCTGGACAGGCAGTAGCAGTGACACTGGGAAGTATGGGGTGTGCTCTGGGTTCTGATGTAGCAAACATATCTCACACCAGCATCTCTACTACTGGTCAGGAAAGCTGCTGAGGCTAGGACTGTCATTGGTTAACCTCCTTCTCATCTGTTTCCTTAGTAAAACAGAAGCTCAGTGAGTTCAGCCCATTCCACTGAGCAACTTCCACAGTGCCCAATGCTCAGCCACACTGAAAGAGATACTCAACAAAGTGGAGAGAGATGAGAAAGGCTATGAATCTCAGATGAGGAAAGCCATTCATTCCTTAAGCAATTAACAAGGAAGGGTCTCCAGGTGTCTGGCCCTACCTAGGAACCTGGAAAAAGGCCAGGCCTGTCGCTCATCCTCTGGCAGCCCAGAAGCAACGATGGGTAACAATGACTAGACTACAGTCATGCAGCATACTGTACCTGCCATCATCCCTGTCCGCTCTGTCCTTAAGGACTATTCCCAATTCCTTAGAGAGATAAAGAAACCACGGTGCAGGGAGAGGGAGAAATGACATAGCTGAGACTCTCCCTGAAGTGGCAACTGCAAGGGGAGCATGTCCCATTGTCCTCTCTTGCTTCTGTTACTGTGCAAAGAAGATGGTTAGACAAAGTACAAGGAGAGGAGTCAACTACCTGCGGAGTTCCAGAATGGGACAAGACTGTGGTCAAATAGCAAAGCCTACATAATAGAGACCTAACAGAATAAGTGTTGGAGACGAGAGGCGCCTAGCTGATCACTGGAACAGTGGGTCTCAACCTTCCTGATGATGTGACCCTTTTATACAGTTCCTAGGGTTGTGGTAATCCCCAAATATAAAAGTATTTTGTTGCTACTTCAAAAGTGTAATTTTGCTATTGTTATGAATATGTTGTACTGTAAAGATATGATATGTGACCGCACAAGTTGAGAACCCCAACCATCAACCATCACTGCTGTCTCTAGAAAGCTGGCCAGCTTACATACAAGTCATTTACTGGAGCTGTTAAGCAGCCCCTTCCAAGCCCAGGTCACTCAGACAGGCCGAGCCATCTGTGCTTAAGGCTAATTTGGCCAGAATAAAGACCTGCACTTGCTCTCTGCGGCTTCAGCTGAGTCTCCACAAACAGCAAGAGGTTATTTGCTCCTAATCACTTTATTCAGATGAGCAGCCCCACTTGGGCCTGGGCTAAAGCCTGCAGTGCTCTCAATTGCACAGCTGGCTCCCAGAGCAACAGATGAAGTGCCAGGGCCAGGCACTCGCAGTACCAATAAGGCTGTCTAGGGTATTCCCAATTCTTCTGGCTGGGCAGCCATGTTCCTTGTTATGAAGAGGCAATTTTCTGTTCAGCAGACAAGTGCTTATTTCCCCAGAACAGAGGAAGATGAAACCCTAAGTTACGATCTCCCTGAGATAGCAAGGTGCAGAGAAGAGTGAGGGACTCCCTAGCTGCAATCTAGGCCCCTGGGGCTAGTGCCAACAATTGATTTGGGATGATTAGTCATGTTCAAGAAAATGTCTGATAGACACTCTTCTCCCTCAGTGTAGGATGGGTGCCTGATAAGGAATGGCTGAAAGCTGACAAGCTGATGATTATCCATCTACCTGTTTGGTTGGTTTTATGGTTATAAGTGTTTTTTTCTCTGTGTATGTATGTGAACCACATGCATACAGTGCCCTCAGAAGCATTGGATGCCCCAGTATGGGGGTGCTCCGCTGCAGACACACATGTAGTTTAGTTACATGATGCTGCTTAAAGCTAGGGTTTTTCTGAAGGTCAATATGCTAAAAGTTTAGTCTCCATCCTGCAGCACAGTGGAAGTGGAGGAGCTTCTAAGAGGAGAGAGAGGTCTAGTGATGTCAAGTCAGTGGGATGAGCCCCAGCCCATTCTGAGTCACTTTGCTTCTGGCTACCAAGAGTTAAGTAGCTTTGCTCTACCAAATGCTCCCCCTGTGGAATACTGTCTCATCACAGACCCCAAAACAACAGAGTCAAATGACCATAGAGTAAAACTTCTGAGACTATGAACCAAACTAAACCTTTCCTCTTTATAAGTCAGATATCACAAGTATTTTATCACAGTAACATTTAAAAAAAAAAAAACACATTAGCACATATAGTTAACCCTAAGATATCATTATTTTCAAACTGTATTAAAGGCTTAAAAATACTTTCAACAGTTCTAGAAAAGATTCCCATCCAAAGACAACAGGACATAAGCTTTAGGAGATCAATAGCTAAAATCCATCTAAGATACTTAAGATTTAGGACAAATTAGGGGATGGCAAACCCGTACAACTTATGATTGATCCCAACTGATAAGCTGTGCCATAAGGAAGGGGAGGAAGGTAATATCAGCCCCATCAGCAGCTGCAAGGTTCACACAAAACACCTAGCAATGGTCTCTGCTACCTGCTCTTCCTGCAGTCAGAATCTTAGGAGCGAGGGAAACCACACTGCTCTAACAATGTCCCTGCAGGCAAAGCACTGTCCAAAGTTGTGAACAGAACTTTTGTTTGGTTTTTTGTTTGTTTGTTTGTTTGTTTTTTGGTGTTTCGAGACAGGATTTCTCTGTGTAGCCCTGGCTGTCCTGGACTCGCTTTGTAGACCAGGCTGGCCTCGAACTCACAGAGATCCGCCTGCCTCTGCCTCCCGAGTGCTGGGATTAAAGGCGTGCACCACTACACCTGGCTTGTGAACAGAACTTTTCACTATTCCTACACACAGGCATGTGCCTTTCTAGCCAGTCATTTCATAGACCTTTTCCCCCCCTCTAAGGCTTTTATAAATCTGTGCTTTCAAAGAACAAGGTCCTTAGGCAAAGTTTCCTTGTCCATCAAATCCTCTATCATACTTGAGTATCATGTGACCCCAGCTTTGTCTGTCAGCACAATCTGATGGTGACTTTCAAACACATTTTAGTAGCAGGACCTTTTAAAGTGACCTCCTCAGGCAATTTCAGTGTCATGGATCAATTCAGATATGCTTGCCAAGGTAGAATGAAGTGGGTGGGGGTCTCAGCACGTCCCTCTCACTCCCTCACACATCTGTCCCTGGTCTCTGCAGCTCCTTCCTCTGAGCACTTCTGAAGGGCCCTGGTAAGGGCCTCAAAGCTACTGGCTTAGGATGTGCCGGGAACTTGGCCAAATATCACTGGATGTATAAGTCAGCTTTGGGAAGGCATGGCAGAAGTCAGCAAGCACTACATTAAGAGCCTCACAGCTGGTTGTTTTGTTTTCACACCTGGCAAAAGGAGAGACTGCCAGGCTCATGGTCCACTGGCATTCTGTGTGAAGACACAGAGGATCCTACTGAATAGTCTCCAATTCGCACAGAGATCCCCAGAACAACGAAGAGGCTCCAAGCAGCGCACTGAGGAGTGCAGGAGTTTCTAAACTCCCTAGCTGTGGCTCAGTGTATTGCTAGCTTGAAAACAACACAGAGGGGATCCAAGATGGTGGCGGCCTGCACAGACGTATTTTGATTTTGGGGTTAAAAGTCACAAGGTGGCAAGTGTTGCAGGACGCTGTACAAAGGGCACGACCCCTTCTAAATCTCACCCAGCTACCCAGGAACCACTGAGGATCCCTGGGCAGGACGCTCCTTTCCACTCTCGTACACGCAAGGAAGCCGCTGGACCCAGGAATCGGGATCAGCCATCCCCCACCAGGAGAGACTCACGGTAAGTTCCAATTTAATACCCAGCGGGCAGATTCAGATCCCACGCAGAGATAATCCCCACCCAGCTGGGCATCCCCAGGTCTCGCACAGACGATCCAACTATATGGCGAAAGGTTGCAACCCTTGGAAGTGAGCGCAGCTCGGCTGCAAAGTGCCTTCAGACTGCAGATCGCAGCCTGTGAAGAAACTGACCAGTTTACAAGCCGCGGGAGCGGCAAGGCTATTGGAGCTGAACTGCAGATTTACCCGCTACAGGAACCAACCCCGGGCAAACTGCGAGATATTTGAAACTGTCTTATATCGGACTTTTGTACTAGTACTGGCCCTTCCAGCGGGGAACCAGAGCTTACTGGTACACACCTCCACCACCTGGATTAGTTAGGTCTCCACCTGGGAGGTGGGGCTGAATGATTCACCTTATAGGGATGGAGTAAGGCAACTCTACTCCTACAACAAAGCGCCCCCTTTGGACCCAAGTCCAGAAGACAGCAAAAATATTCCACATGGCCAGAGGCCCCAGACAAAAAAAAACATAGCGAAATGTCTCCAACAAAAGAAAGTAATGCTATGCCGTCCAGCCCGAACCACCTCACCACAGCTGAAACACATGAAAACGATGACAATTCTACAGTATGGAAAGTGATAGAGTCCCTTCAAAAAGAACTTAAAACTATGAAGGAATTCAAAGAAGCCACGATTTTACAATTCAAAACAACGAATAACACCATTAAAGAGCTCCAAGCCAAGGTGACTCAGCTTGAACAGGAAAAGGACAAAGCAATGAAAGATTTCCAGGTAAAAACAAGCAAACTGGAGAAGGAAATGTACAAAACGAACACTACCATTCAAGACATGAAAATAGAAATGGAAACAATAAAGAAAACACAGTCAGAGTTAAAAGAGGAAATGGAGAATCAAGAGAAGAGAACAGGAACTACGGATGTGAGTATGAAAAATAGGATGCAAGAGATGGAAGACAGGATCTCAGGCATGGAAGATTTGATGGAAGAAATCAGTACAACATCCAAAGAAAATGAGAAAGCTAAAAAACCTCTCACCCACAACATCCAAGAAATCAAGGACTCAATGAAAAGACGGAACCTAAGAATTATAGGCATAGAGGAAAGAGAAGATTCCCGACTCCATGGTCCAGGAAATATCTTTAACAAAATCATAGAAGAAAACTTCAAAAACCTAAAGAAAGAGATGCCAGTAAAAATCCAAGAGGCTTACAGAACACCAAACAGATTAGATCAGAAAAGAAACTCCTCTCGCCACATAATAATAGAAACTCCAAATGTAGAGAACAAAGAAAGGATATTAAAAGCTGTAAGAGAAAAAAGCCAAGTAACATACAATGGCATACCCATCAGAATCACACCTGACTTCTCCTCAGAAACTTTAAAAGCTAGAAGGGCCTGGACAGATGTCCTACAAGCCCTGAGAGAACATAGGTGCCCAGCCAGACTACTATACCCAGCAAAACTGTCTATCAACATAGAAGGAGAAAACAAGATATTCCATGACAAAATCAAACAAAAAAAATATCTCCTCACAAACCCAGCCCTACAGAAGATCCTAGAAGGAAAATTGCAACACAGAGAAGATAACTACACCCAAGAAAACAGAGGAAATAGAAACCTCCACAGCAACTAAACAAAAGAGAAACACAAGACAGCCAGCTATACCAAAATAATGCGAAATAACCACCCCTGGTCACTAATATCCATCAACATCAATGGACTCAACTCGCCAATAAAAAGACACAGACTTACAGACTGGATCCGTAAACAAGACCCATCTTTTTGCTGTATACAAGAAACACATCTCACTATTGAAGATAAACACTACCTCAGAGTAAAGGGCTGGGAAAAGGTCTTCCAAGCAAATGGACCCAGGAAACAAGCTGGAGTAGCCATCCTAATATCAAACAAAATAGACTTCCAATTGAAGTTAATTAAAAAGACAGAGAAGGGCATTACATACCCATTAAAGGAAATATCCACCAAGAGGACATCTCAATATTGAACATATATACCCCAAATAGAAAGGCACCTACATTTATAAAAGAAACGCTTCTAAAACTTAAATCGCACATCAATCCAAACACTTTAATAGTGGGAGACTTCAACACCCCACTCACAACGATGGATAGATCATCAAGACAGAAGCCAAACAGAGAAATAATGAGTTTAAAAGAGATCATAAACCAAATGGACCTAACAGATATCTACGGAACGTTTCACCCAAACACAAAAGAATACACCTTCTCAGCACCTCACGGAACCTTCTCCAAAATCGACCATATAGTTGGACACAAAGATAGCCTCAACAGATACAAGAAAATTGAAATAACCCCTTGTATCTTATCAGACCACCAGGGAATAAAGCTGGACCTCAATAGCAAAAGAATCAACAGAAAGTCTACACTCACATGGAAATTGAACAACTCTTTACTAGAGGACCACTGGGTCAGGGAAGAAATAAAGAAGGAAATCAAAGACTTCCTAGAATCCAATGAAAATGAAGACACAACATACCCAAACCTATGGGACACAATGAAAGCTGTGCTACGAGGAAAGTTCATAGCACTAAGTGCCTTCAAAAAGAAAATTGTGACAGCTCATATTAGCGAATTAACAGCTAAACTGGGTGAATTGGGAAAAAAAAAGAAGCAAACACTCCCAAGAGGAGCAGAAGGCAGGAGATCATCAAACTTAGGGCTGAAATCAACAACTTAGAAACAAAAAGAACTGTACAAAGAATCAATGAAACCAAGAGTTGGTTCTTGGAGAAAATCAACAAAATAGACAGACCCTTAGCCAAATTAATGAAAAGACAGAGGGAGAAAACACAAATCAACAAAATCAGAAATGAAAAGGGAGAACTAACAACAGACATTGAGGAAATCCAGAGAATATTTGGATCCTACTTTAAAAAATCTATACTCCACCAAATTTGAAAACTTAACTGAAATGGACAATTTTCTTGATAGATTCCACCTACCAAAGCTAAATCAAGATCAGATAAACAGATTAAACAGCCCTATAACCCCTAAGGAAATAGAAACAGTCATTAAAAGACTCCCAACCAAAAAAAGCCCAGGGCCAGATGGCTTTAGCATGGAATTCTACCGGACCTTCAAAGAGGAGCTAACACCAATACTTTTCAAACTCTCACAAAATAGAATCTGAAAGAACATTGTCAAACTCATTCTATGAGGCCACAGTCACCCTGATTCCTAAACCACACAAAGACCCAACAAAGAAAGAGAACTTCAGACCAATCTCCCTCATGAACATAGATGCAAAAATACTTAATAAAATACTAGCAAACCGAATTCAACAACACATCAAAAGTATCATACACCATGATCAAGTAGGCTTCATCCCAGGAATGCAGGGATGGTTCAACATATGAAAGTCTATCAACGTCATTCACCATATAAACAAGATGAAAGAAAAAAAAACACATGATAATCTCACCAGATGCAGAAAAAGCATTTGAAAAAAATCCAACATCCCTTCATGCTAAAAGTTCTGGAAAGAACGGGCATACAAGGACCGTACCTAGAAATAATAAAGGCAATATACAGCAGGCCAGTGGCCAACATCAAAATAAATGGAGAGAAACTTGAAGCATTTCCTCTAAACTCAGAGACAAGACAAGGATGTCCCCTTTCACCATATCTCTTCAAAATAGTACTTGAAGTTCTTGCTAGAACAATAAGATAACTAAAGGAGATAAAGGGGATAAACATCGGAAACGAAGAAGTCAAATTATCCCTATTTGCAGATGATATGATAGTACACATAGGCGACCCCAAAAATTCCACCAGAGAACTCTTACAGCTGATAAACAACTTCAGCAAAGTGGCTGGATACAAAATTAATTCAAAAAAATCAGAAGCCCTTCTTTATACAACAAACAAATGGGCTGAGAAAGAAATAAGGGAAACAACCCCCTTCACAATAGCCACAAACAACATAAAATACCTGGGGGTAACTCTAACCAAGCAAGTAAAGGACCTGTACAACAAGAACTTCACGCCCTTGAAGAAAGAAATGGAAGAGGCCTTTAGAAGATGGAAAGATCTCCCATGCTCATGGATAGGTAGGATCAACATAATAAAAATGGACATCCTACCAAAAGCAATATAGAGATTCAATGTAATTCCTATCAAAATACCAACACTATTCTTCATAGACCTGGAAAGAGCTATTCTCAATTTCATATGGAACAACAAAAAGCCCAGAATAGCTAAATCAATCCTGTACAATAAAAAAACATCTGGAGGTATCACCATCCCAGATTTCAAGCTGTACTACAGAGCAATAGTTGTAAAAGCAGCATGGTATTGGTGTAGAAACAGACCAGTAGATCAATGGAATCGAAATGAAGATCCAGAAATAGACCCACACTCTTATGGCCACCTAATTTTTGACAAAGAAGCCAAAACGGCACAATGGAAGGACAGCATCTTCAACAAATGGTGCTGGTCCAACTGGATGTCCACTTGTAAAAGAATGAAATTAGACCCATACTTATCACCTTGTACAAAACTTAAGTCCAAGTGGATCAAAGACCTTAACATAAGGCCAATCACACTAAATCTACTAGAAGAAAAAGTGGGAGAAACCTTCGAACTCATTGGCACAGGCAACAACTTCCTGAACAGAACACCAACAGCTCAGGACCTGAGATCAACAATCAATAAATGGGACCTCATGAAACTGAAAAGCTTCTGTAAGGCAAAAGACACTATCATTCGAACAAAACGGCAGCCTACAGACTGGGAGAAAATCTTCACCAACCCCACATCTGACAGAGGGCTAATATTCAACATCTACAAAGAACTCAAGAAATTAAATGCCAAGAAACCAAATAATCCTATCAAAAAATGGGGGACAGAGCTAAATAGAGAATTCACAAAGGAGGAATCCCTAATGGCCGAGAGACACTTGAAGAAATGCTCAACATCGTTAATCATCAGAGAAATGCAACTCAAGACGACTCTGAGATCCCATCTCACACCTGTCAGAATGGCTAAGATCAAAAACTCAAATGACAGCACATGACGGTGAGGGTGTGGAGAAAGGGGTACCCTACTCCATTGCTGGTGGGAATGCAGGCTTGTGCAACCACTATGGAGGTCAGTCTGGCAATATCTTAGAAAACTTGGAATAGCTTTGCCTCAGGACCCAGCCATACCACTTCTGGCTATACACCCAAATGCCTCTTCATGGAATCATAAGGAAGTTTCCTCATCTATGTTTATAGCAGCCTTATTTGTAATAGCTAGAAACTGGAAACAACCCAGATGTCCCTCAACCGAAGAATGGGTTAAAAAACTGTGGTACATCTAAACAATGAAATACTATTCAACTATCAGGAGCAATGAAATTATGCAATTTGCATCCAAATGGATGGAACTAGAAGAGCTCATCCTGAGTGAGCTAACCCAGACTCAGAAGGACGCATATGGCATCTATTCACTTATAGTAGGATTTTAGCTATATAGTAGAAGGTATCGATACTACAATTAACACACCAAAGGGAACTTGGACATAGACTTTTTATTTTTAATTTTTATTTTTTATTTATTTTTTATATATTTTTTTCTACTTTTTAGTCTTTTTTATCTAATTGTCTGCTTATTGGTTTGTTTGTTTAGTAGTTCTCTCTCCTGGGCAACGAGACACTTTTCAATGATCGTACTGCTTTGTAGATCCCCAATGAATGAAGAGGCTCTTGGCCCTCATATGACCTCTGAACTGAGATGAGGGACTGTTATATAAGGTCACCCCACCCCAGAGAAATGGGATGGAAGGGTTAGGAGGTAAAGAATAAAAAATGAAATGTGATGTTTCGGCCTTTTACTACTAATTGCCATAAACTGTTTAGGATAATTAAGGAATGCAAACTAATGTTTATGCAAGCCGGTCATTCTATTAGGTACTATGACAGCCTATTATAGTTATTTTCTAAGCTAATCAGAAATAAAGCTGCTAAGAGACAAGCAACATCTGCTTACCCTAATAGAAGAGACACTTAGGGCCTCTTCAAAAGCCTCAAGAGATCTGCAGAATATGGCATTCAAAGATGTTTTCGTAACTTTAGAATTTTTTATATCAAGACATATCAACTCCTGACAGCACCCCCTATTCTCCTCCAAGTAGAAGATGAGCATCGAAGAATCTCCAGTGGGAGATGATTGAATTAGTCACAAGCCTATCTCTTGGTAGGAAAAGCCCCTTGCTCCAACTGTAGACAGAATGCTGTCCAAAAAGGACAAAACCTGGAAGCAGGTTAAGTCAACAGCCTAGCTCTGCCAAGACAGGGTAGGTAAGTCCTTCATAACCCCTGCTCTACAATCAATGTCTGTCAGAGAAACGGGGCCAAATGACTAAAGATCGATGCTGTAATGTATGGAGAGAAAATGGGAACTGTCCAGGCAGCTACTGGTATGTCATTTCTTAGTTTGGTAAGCTGCAGGCCCTGTACTTCCTATAAAATCAGATATATTTATCCCTCTCAGGTCTCTGAGTTGGTTGAAGAAGATAGCTAGAGTCTCATAATTAAATTTGGAGTTGTTTAGGAGTCAAGAGAGTGTTATAGATCTAAGAAGTTACTTTTTTTTTTTTTTTTTTTTGGTTTTTCGAGACAGGGTTTCTCTGTATAACAGCTCTGGCTGTCCTAGACTCACTTTGTAGACCAGGCTGGCCTCGAACTCACAGAGATCCGCCTACCTCTGCCTCCCAAGTGCTGGGATTAAAGGCGTGCGCCACCAATGCCCGGCTAAGAAGTTACTTTTAAAATTGTGTTGCAAGATAGTATGAATGTTGAGTCAGATATAGAACTTTAAACTCATTGAGATGGCTAGATAGTAGAACATTAAGGTCAGGTACCAAATGCATATGGACTGGACATTGGGAATGTACGCTAAGCCATATAACCCTCATAACTGTGGCCTAATTACCTCTGTTGTTTTGTAATGTATTTATTATTATAAGAGAAAGAGCCATTTGTTGGACTGAAAGGGGAAACTGTAGGGGGAAGTAAGATATACCTTAAACTTAAAAGAAAAAAAAAGGGAAAAGGATGGGTGGTTGAGGGTGGGAGGGTAGGACTGGAGGGGGGAATAGGGAGGGGACTGTGATTGAGATGTAACTTGAAGAAATAAAAAATAAAGGAAAAAAAAGAAAACAAAAAAAAAAAAGAGAGAGCCTCACGGCTGAGGGCCTGTTCTCCCTTTCCACTGCAGCCATTTAGAACTCTACACCTAAGAGCAGCATCTGCAGAATGAGTCACTGTGAGACTCATGAAAGAACACTCAAAGTCCCCTGTCACACAGTGAAGCTTGCACACAGGACAGATTCTCAGGACATGCTTGCTTCCTTGCAAGTCCAGCTCAGGTCTGGGCTGGAACTCAAGTCAACTAGTCTTGACTGGTTTCAATTATACATGGTCAGACACAGTGTGAAAATTCTAGAAATAAACAGTTCAGAATTTTAAGCCACTTTTACTGCAATATTATCATGATTGGTTTGTTAGTAGTGATGGTTCTTAAGCTTCCTGTGTCAGATTTCTAACTGAACCATTACAATAGCCATATATGTTCAGGAAAACACGTCATCATAACTGTGGTCAGCAGAGAGCAATTGCATGTGGAGAGTTCAGCACCACGCACAAAGGTTTTGGGCATCCTATGAGGGCCTTGCAAGGCATTCCATTCCCAGTCACATCATGCTTTGATTTGCTTTGGATTAGTGGAAGCTATGACCCCTATGGGAGAGGGAAATGGGAGGATATTTGGCTGTCCCTGCCTCACCCTGCTATGTAGCCTTGTGTTTTCCCAAGTTTCTGACAACTATAACTTTCAATTTCTTGATATCTGTGCGAAGTCGCCCTTCAACCCTAGCAAATAAACGTAACTCTCTCTATTTCATTTCCTTGATAATACCACAGGAGAAAGCAAACTTTGGAAAGGGAAGCAGATGTTCCTGGATGGCTTTGTGCTCCAGCCCTTCCCCTGCACCCAGGCCTAACACCGTTGCATCCAGAGATGTGTTCTGGCAGAATGTTAGAGACAGTCATTGCCAAGAAGTGAACTCTGACATGTCCTTTTGGAGAAAAGAATGCATGTACCCTGGGATTCTGTTGCAGTCCCCAGGGCCCTTCTGGGCCACCCTCCATTCTTTTTTACCCAATTCCCTACGCCAGGGATGATCCATAGGGATAACTCAATAGACCCCAGAGCCTTCTGGCTTCAAACCGTGTCTGGCCACTGGAGGTGCCAACAAGAGATGAAAGCAAAAAGAGAGTAGGGTGACCATTTATTCCCAGACTCCCTTGCTGCCACCTGATCACTAAGTAACTTCATCTACACCCCCAGCTGTAACAGGGCCTCAGACCTTAGTAGGCCCTACACCTTAACACCACTGAGCCCATAAAACTCTGCATGTAAACAGCACCACTAACTGAAAACAAAAGCCTAATCCATCAAAGTCTATGGTTCTGGGAAAGGCTCTAAATCCACTAACCTTGCTTTTGGTTTCTGTAGTTATGTTTTTGACTAACTGTTCTTGCTAACTGAAGTATGTCAAGCCAGGACATCATTTTTGTGCTTAAAAGCTCACCCTGAGAAAGGCTTGGTACTTCCCTGAGATCTGGAATACCCAGTGTAGTCACTAGTCAGGCTAATAAAGACTTTGTATTGGTTTAAACCCACCATGTCCGAATAGACTCTGATGGGTACCCCACAACAAAACCCAATGCTGTTCTGAGAGTTCTCAACCCTAACCCTTCACCTATTTAGTTGACATGACTCCAGTGCCTCCTCTATACCACCCTCATCTCCCAGAGCCTCCAGCACCACTCTGCACTGTGCGCCCATCCACTTCTCCATAAAGGCAAGTTGTTTTGCTACATGCCTCTGGTGATCCCAGGTCCTCCAGATGCTGTCTAGTTCTCCTCCTTCTATCCACTTCCCCTGGGCCATCTTTTCATACTCCAAGCTGCTAAGGACAATGATGTTGAAGCCCTGGACCAGCATGCTGGCTCAATGCTCTGACAGGGAGCGTTCTCTTGCACATTTTCATTTGACCAAACTTGATTCTCAACCAAAATTGACTTTTCCTCTCTATTAAACCTGCTCATCATCCCAGGAATTTGACATTTGCAGGTTTACCCCCCACCCCCGTCAACTCAATCAATCTCCCAGGCCAAGAACAACACAGCCGCCCATCTCCTTCCCTCGGCATCTCTAAAGTGGGGCTGGCCCCTTCTATCAATCCTCACCACTGAATTAGACACCTCAGGGTCCTTGTACCTACTGTGTGGTTGCTGGCTCGTCTGTAACTGAACTGACACTCTGTCCCACTCCCACGCTCCTCACACCTCCTCGAGCCATCAGGTATTACTTCCTTCCCATACTTCAGAACCAGATGCTCAGCTGCAGGGCAGCTCCACACTACCCTTCCAGACTTCCAGGCATGTCCTACCCACCGTGGCTACTACATGTCCAAAGCGTTGCAGACTTTTCTGCCTGTCCACTACTCTGAGATCTTCATGGCAAGGATCTCTGCTTAGTGGACACCATGTAATCACCAACTGCCAGAGACACAGACAGTGGGCACTTGGTGATTCTAGGTCACAGCAGGGGTTCAAGGCTCCCATTCCTCTCAGCCCCTTTCCTGCAAGCATGTGTGCCCACACATTCACTTTCAACTCTGCTGAGTGACCCTTGCACAAAGAAAGCTGTGGTAGTTACTCTTCATTGTTCACTTGATTTAATCACATAGGAGATCTCTCGCTCTCTCTTTCTGTGTGTGTGTGTTTGCTCGTGAGTGCACGTACACATGTACATTTCCAAAGAGGATTAATTTAGGAGGAAGACCCATCCTGAATGTGGGCCTATGTGTCTCACTGGTTTGGGATCTGGACTGAATAAAAATGGGGAAAGGAGAGAGACTGAGCAGCAACCCTGATCACTCAGCGTCCTGATCACCCACATGTGGGACAGCAGTTCACCATGACACCATAACAGACTGTACCTTTCAGACTGAAAACAACATCAATCCTTCCTACTTGTGCTGCTCTCCATAAGGTGCTCTGTCATACCAATGTGGTAACATATACAGAAGGATGCTGAGCTGTAACCCCTCTTAAGTGTGTTCCTTTTGTATAGATGTCTCCCAGCTCTCTGCTCACTACCCTCCTCTGCCACTGTGCTCCTTGTTGCCAATTGTACACACACAGAGGGTAGGATGTGAACCTGTATTTTCCATCCTTTAACTCCCCACAGCAAGTCACAGAGTGCTATGCATGTCACATGTCTTCAAGGCTAGTGCACCACAGTTTGTAGACATTGGTTTATGTGCATTCTTGTATAATTAGCAATGCACTAATATTCTAAAGTACCTATTCTAAATTGCCCCAGAACTAATTAAATCTCAGAATGCCCCAGAGAGTCAAATATTATCACCCACATTGATGAAAGGCCCAGAACAGTTGTCAGAACAGCAGACTGATAAGGGATTATATTCGGGGCCTCTGCCACCAATTTGTTCCACCCTGCTAATACAGCAGTTTAGGAAGCTTCCTGGCCTCACAATAATTCTCTCTAACCTGCTGAATATGCATCACTCTTACTCTCTTCCCTCGGGCTTTCTCACACCTCCCTGTCTCTCTTGTGACAGGGAAGGACAGGTAAGCCCTGCCTCTTACAGCTTCCACAAAGAGATTTTGGAGACAATGAGCCCAGGAAAGGCAGAGGCCTCCATGTGGCATCCCCTCCCCCAACACTATATGCTCTCTGGTGTACCGCCCAGACTTCTCTCAGGGTGTCCTCGTTCCTGCTTCACCTCCAGGTTTGGCACACATCACCAAACAGCAAATGCCTATCCATCTTTTTCACCTGCTCCTCTACTGCCACAGCATGCTAGAGACAGCAGGCACTCACAGTCCACAAACTACTCCTGTGGGAAGCCCCGAAGAAATCCCATTAGAAGTAGGGTCCTCCCCTCCACATGTGCTTCGCTCCTCCACTGTATTTCTTGCGTCTGCATCCCTGTTCTGCTCCCCAGACTCTCGCCTGCTCACAGGATTGCATCTGTCTAACTCAAGTTTGAACCCCACAGTCTACCTTGGTGCCCAACAGCAGCAGTGTGAGCTCAAGGGTAAAGAGAGGAGAGAACGCATGTGCTGGGAGGGCTCACTTAGCGCTGAGCTACAGCAGACTTTCTCATGTCTTGGGAGCTCAGGCAATTTCCTCAAGAGCTGCCACCCCTAGCTGTCCATTCCAGGACCTCCAACTCCCAGACACTGCCACAGGGACATGGGGCAGCCTTCAGACCAGGCTGACAATGCACAGCAGCTGCTTGTGTCAGATCCAGTGGAAATTCCACTCCCCCAAATTCTGGGGCCCCATTTCCCTTTACCAAAAGAGATATTTCCTCATCCCCGTCAGAAGAAACAGACGGCTATCTGTGGTTCCTATTAATATACGATTTTATATCTGTGGTTCCTATTAATATACCCTGACACTGTAACAGACTGTACCTTTCAGACTGAAAGCAAAAGCAGCATCAGCATGTATGCTGGCCTTCAGGCTCTCTCAGCATCACAAGTACTTGTGGCTCTCCTTACACTTTCTCTCCATGCCCTCTACCTAAACTTCTCCAGCTCATGGGCTTCTCTTCCCCCAGCTTCTCTTTCCCTTATAACGCTGCTGTTTTGCCATAAGCTTTCTCTCTCTCTCTTTCTCTCTCTCTCTCTCTCTCTCTCTCTCTCTCTCTCTCTCTTTCTCTCTCCTCTTCCTCCCTTGTTAACCTCTTTCTCTTCTGCTCTTCCTCTCCACCCTATCTTCTCATGGTCCTGTCTGCTGGCCATGTTAAGTCTTCTACTTTCTCCCTGCTCCGGACTCTCCCAGATGCCTCTGGCTATGCTCTCCATCCTATCTACAACTGAAACCTTCCCCTCAACCATATTTTGGAGTGGCTGGTCATGTCCTCAGTTTATAAATCTGGTGTTGAAACCCTCAGTTTATAGACACTTGCATCTCTGCTCAATAAAGCCCAGTGACAGGAGCTACATGACACCCACCCAAGACCTGGCTCCCACGCTGGGAGGGGGCAGGCAGCCCCCTGAAATCCAGACAGCAACATGGTCATTGATTTGCTCCTGCTGCCACCAGCATGGTTCAGCAGACCTCTACGACACAGTCCTCGGAGCACTCAGCCTTCAGCAGACTCCAGGACACTGACAGAGCTTCCTTTCGAAATGTTGGCACAAAATCATCTGGGGAAGAATTTAGTGAGTGCCCCAGATCCTTGAAAAGGTGCCCAAGCATCCTCTGCTCCCTAAGATCCATAGAACAGCAGTGGCAGACGAGGCGGGTGCAGTACCGGCCCTGCTTCTCACTCACTCATACATCTACTATCAGGTTAAATCATCAACAAGGGGACTAAAGGTTTCATGGGAGCCTGGGGCAGGCAGGAGAAGAATCAAGATCAGTAAGGCAGGACTTTGCCTCCTAGAGACTTCGATCCTCATGGCAAGAACTCAATCATGGGAGTCTCAGAGACCTGGACTCAACTCTTCAATTCCACATCCACTCTCCAAAAAGCCTTAGGAAATTTCTCTAGCCTAGCAGACCCTCCATTTCCTAACCTGAGGGAAGAAAAACCACTTGAATTGGGAACCCAGTCTTGCACAAGTTTCAAGTAACACAGGGAGGGATGCACAAGAGCAGAGAGAAGTCAGGGGCTTCAGGAAAGCCCTGTACAGGAAAGAGGATGATGGAGCTGAACCTGAAAGAAGCAGCATGGCCCTGTGGATTTAGAGATGACTAGGAGTTGGCTGCTATCATAGAGGGCAGGTGTCCCAAAGAGAAGGACTTGATGCCATGTCAGTGTCCCACTGGGTTTACGGGCTGCCAGCATTCTATGTCAGCTGAAGGATGAGTGGTTATTCAGAGTGGGAAGGAAAATGGAGTACCTCACATGGAAGAACAGATGGGAGCTACAGAATACTCTTGAATGTCCAGCATAGTAGCAGTTTTTGCCATTAGGAGTATCGGTTCATTCCCACAAAAGATAAACACTGAGCACCTGTTGCATGTCCAGCATGCTGTAAACACTACAGAGCTGGGAAATGACATGCCCACAAAGTAAGCAAGCTGAAAGGTCTGTTTATAGTAAATCCACCAAGGCTGAGAGTTTATCTCAGGATATTGAAGAAGAAAAGGAATATGAAAATGATTTGATTTGGTCCACAGTGAAGCAGGCCCCTGCAGAATGGAATGCTACCTAACAAGCTCAGAAACTGGCCATGTTAACACAGGGTGGGGTGCACACACAGCAAAGAGAAGCCAAGAGCTTCTGGAAAGCCTAGACTGAGCACAGGAAAGGGACACTGGTGCTAAGCCCTATGATTTAGAGATAAGCAGGAGTTAGCTGTTATGGGAGAAGGCAGGTACTGCAAAGGAAAGCCTCCATTGTTGTGTCAGACCCCACAGTTTTAGGATCTGCCAGCATTCTATGACAGCTATGAATAGTTATTCAGGGTAGAAAGCAAAATAAGGTACCTCAAAAATAGAGGATGACTTGTATGAGAGAAGGTAAGAGCATAGGACACAAAGCCTTCAGAAGCCACTGTATACTCATGGGGTAAGGTGGAGGGAGAGGAAGTGTAGCACCCAGGCCTTAAATGACATGGCAGGTGGTGCAGAGTGAACAGTAGTCAGTGTCCTGGGGGGCTGTCTTCAGAGCAGAGACAAGCTTGCTTCATGTTCTGGAAAGACACAGCTTATTCAGGGAGAGAAACCGTATCGACAGAGGGGAGAGACACACTTGGAGATACCCAAGCAACCCAACTCAAACTCTGGAAGAAAACAGAACTCCAGTTTACTTTTCAACACTTTGTGTGTGTTTTACAATGCGTATACCATTGCTAAAGCAATATATACATCTAAGTGAAGTGCCCTACTAATTACCAAGTTGGAAGAGATAGGCTGTTTGCCTAGGTTTTCTCACTGTGAAACTGAGACAGAAACAGTAAATACCTCAAGGGATTCTATGAAGAGGTAATGACTGATATTTGTAGGGCACTACACATAATACCTGGGCCATAGTAGGGACTTTGTAAATGCTTATTAACTTTAAAATTACAACCTGTTGGTAGCCAAGTGGTAATTTACAATAAATGTATCCTCAACATGTCTGCAAGCCACTGATGTGCACAGAGTGTGGAAGAATGGGAGGGTGGAACTGAGCTCTTACCACAGGCTGTAGAGATAAGGATGGGGCCCACTACACAAGGACAACAGAGGAAGGAGACAAGGTCTAAAGAAGCATTCATCAGAAACACTCTCCCATGGATAGTGACAGCATGTGGCATGTGGAGAATGTTTGAGACTGAGACATCAGGACAGTGGGGACAGGACAGGTACCAAGATAGATGCAGACAGAGTCTCCACATGAAATTATTCTCACTATACATTGCAGAGCCCTACATACCAGTACAGTACCCAGACAGAAGCACGGCCAAGCAGGATATTCATAGGATGCCACCCCACAGATAAAGATGAACTGTGGACATGAGCAGAAGCCATGTGTGGTCTTTAGAATGGTCACCAAGCAAGCATTTTCTCTTCTCTTCCACTTTGGGATCATGGCTGGAATATAGGCAATTTAAGGTGCAGTAAGGCCATGTGATCCCTTCTGACCAGTAAACTGTGAGGGAAGAAGTGACAGGCCTTACTCCTAGGCCATGGTGAAAACTCCAAGGGTACCACTCTCTTCCCTGCTAGCTCAATGACTGGTCAAGTCCAAGATGGTGGCTGCTCACTCTGGCTGGATCCACAAACCAGAAAGCAGTTGGTGACATCAGGCCTCCTGCCACCTAGTAAGCTCTGCTCAAGAGGTGTGGCCTTACTCTTGCCTGTGAGCAGAATCAGACAGAGTTCTGTGATAGCAGAAGATGAGGGGGTCAGAGCAGGCTAAGCAGCAACAGTGGGAACGCAGGAGGGCTGCAGAAGCTGAAGCACAGGGAACAAGACCTGTGCTGGGCCACAGCTACAATGTAGCAGTGAGCTCTTAGACCAAAATGTTCATCCTATAGGGAAACTCTGTAAGCCACACAGAACCAACTCAAAATAGCTTCAGGAAGTCCCTGAAATTGACCAGAATCAATAGGCCCTCCAACCCTTCCAGAGTAAACAATAAAGACTGCTGAGAGTCACTCTCAGACAAGGCAAGGTACAAGAAGACTTTTAGTCAAGCCCATATGCTGAAGCAGAAACCAGTCAGTGTCTTAAAGAGGTTGCCTGCCTGCAGGCTGCTCAGTGTGCTCCAGATTTCCCATTTTTATGAGGTGATGCTGCTGTCTTTGAGTCGTTTCTGCTCCTGTGAGTAACCCTAGTAAAACTTACTGGTTCACCAAGTTGGACTTTGTTGGTATCACACTTTGGTCTGCATTGGTGTTCCTATCTAGGGTGAGTAGATGTGTGTGTGTATTGTGTTATTTCCTTCGGAAAATCTCTCTCTCTCTCTCTCTCTCTCTCTCTCTCTCTCTCTCTCACACACACACACACACACACACACACACACACACACCCTCACTACAAGGTACCCAAGGCCAAACTCAGCTGGATGCCTACCAGTGTCTGTTGCTGAAGGGACTCCAGCTGGACCAAGCATGGCAAACATGGCTCTGGCAGGCCTTGCCTTTCCCCCCCATTCCCTCTGCCTAACTAAAAGCCATTCATTCATTACACGCCTAAAGCTAGCCACCAAAGTCTATTACCTTATTTGGCCACTTCCTCCTCCTGTGGCTGACTACCATGGTCCAGCTATTAAAGTATTGAAGTAATCAAAAGCCCCCTTTGGCTCACCTAATTAGCATTCCATTTAAAAATTAAACACACCATCCTATCATAGGTTTCCTCTTTTACCTTTATAAACTGCCATTTGCCTATGTGCCACGTCTGTCTCCTCTCTATCCACAGGTAGTCCTTTGTCCCCCTCTGGGACCAGAACCCCTTACCCCTTTCTCTTATTCTCTTCACCTTCTTCCTCTTCTTCTACCTCCTGTCTTTGTCTCTTATTCTCTGTCCTTTCTCCATCTGGAGCAAATAAATCTCCTTTGTGCTGAAAACTTGGTCTAGGGGTGTCCTGAGCCACTATCTTTCCCTACAGCTCCCTGAGTTGTTATATGGAGGGGGGTGGGGGAAGGCCCAAAAAGGCACCAAAAAGCAACAGCCAGAATCATCACTCATTTTCCCAAGGAGAACGGTGTGACAAACAGAGCGCTGCTGTGCACATACCCTTCTCACTGCAAACTCTCAAATGCAGCTCAGAACCATCTTCAGCAAGTCTCCACAGCTGACACAATCACAGTACAAAGCACAGAGCCTCCCTGTACAGTCCAAAACTCCACGGAGAACACTGGGCGTCTACCTGGAGACTGTTATGCCTTCTCCCACAGGATGCATTTAACATGAGCGACGGGGAATCTTCCAACTCTCTTTTCAGGGAATGACCCCAGAAATAACACACTTCAGAGACTCCAAAGTCACTTTCACAAACCTCACATATTGTTTTCTGTACGCTGAAGAGTGTTTTTCAAAAACACCAGCTGCTCCTCATAATAACAGGGGGAATAAACAACTCTTTTCCCAGTTACTCTTACTATTAAAATGAAGAATTTTTTTTAAAAAAGGTTGACTACATATTTAAAATGTTATTTTAACTTGCCAGGGTTCAGAGGAGAGGAAAAAAAAACCCACATATTTTGTTTTCTTCTAATTGTTTTAACAAGCTATAGAGTCAAGGTCAATTTCTGAAATGTCACTGAAGTACTCTTTCATGTGCATGTACTGGCAAAATTATGTGACTGCTTTCCAATTATAATGCTGTGTTTGGCAGACTTGGGAGAACCATGCAGAGTGTGAAGCTCAGCCCCAGGCAGGTGGTCATAAGGGCACTTCTACATATTTGAGAGGCATCCACTGAGACCAGAGAGGGGAAAAACAATGAGGCCTCTACCTTCTCATTAGATATCTGTGAAATTAGAGTCCTTTTAGGTCACCTGGATCAACGAAGGATGAGGCTATTTTCCACAGGGCTTATTACTGTGTACATGGATAATCCTGTTAGGAGAACTGTGCCTGCCTGCCTGACTTGTTGTGGTCACTGCCTAATTATCACAGGGGACTGCAAACAGTAGGAAGCATGTAGAGGGACTTTCATTTCTTACCAAGGTATAGCAAACACTCTCTGCCAGAGGCACAGGGCAGGAATGTGTGCTCAACATCCCTGCGGCAGAGATAACTCTGATTTTTAAGGCAAGAACATGATAGTACAGGGCACAGCCTGGAAGAGTTCCCTACCTCTCCCTAAAGGAGTGGGGGACTCTGGATAAACACCATGGCTAGACTTAAATTCCTCAGTGACTAAAATAAAAACAGAATTTAAACATAGTTGTTTTTTTAACCAATCTTACAGGATGACATACTGTGTTGCTCAATTTACACAGCATTCTCAAAATGACAAAAATCACATATTTTGAAGACCAGATCAGTGGATGATGCCTGTTGTGGGTGGGGATGTGGGTAAAGGGGAAGCAACAGGTGAGCCCTGAAAGAACAGGACAATTCTGCCACCTGCTGGCCGAATAGCTAACAAACCTATATGGGCAACAAGTGACCTAAACCACACTAGCACACTTGAAATCTTGATACTAGTTAACTTTGTGTGATGGTGTGGAGACCTATGCACTGTCTTTGCAACTCCAAAGCACAATGTTTATTTTTATGTGTTTATTAGACTTTGAACTAAAGACCCCTGTCTTCTCTATGGATCTTGTAGTTTTAAATATAGCATTAGCAAACATTTACTAAGAATTCCTTTACATGAATGTATTGGTCGCGCGTGTGTGTGTGTGTGTGTGTGTGTGTGTGTGTGTGTGTGTGTGTGTG
>CAJQZJ010031511.1:771701-791936 GCA_907164525.1 Lophiomys imhausi
TGTGTGTGTGTGTGTGTGTGTGTGTGTGTGTGTGTGTGTGTGTGTGTTGCCTTATTTCCCAAGCTATGGATAAATACAATTTCCAAATTATAATTTTCAAATACAGATTGAGTGAAAGCACGCCACTAACACAAATATACAGTAGTATATGTCTATCATTTGAGGGCATGATGACAGACAGCTCTCTAAGTTACAATCAAAAGGTCAAGAAATCGAAAATCACAAAGAAATACAAGAGACATGAAAGGATAAATGATAAACTGTACAGGATGTTTTAAGTACGTAGGGAAGTCCAAACACACAGTGAGTTAATGATATGAATGAGGAATACTCCAACTATATACAAAGACAATAGCCAATACTTAACCATGCATAGAAAGAATCCATTACTGATGAAAGAGCTACAGATTAAAACTTTCATGGTGTGCATGAGAGATCAATAAGGATAACCACTGACACACTGGAGGCAAAGAGGGCAAAAGAGGATGCAGCCTCAGTTGGAAAGGAGCAGGGAACTAAGTTCTTAGGAGATTGGGACAATCCCTGAATGTGCTGAAATGCAGAACAGTCCTTTTTTTAACCCCAAAACTGTATGATGAGGCATTCACCTAAGTCAATAATGGCATGCAGAGACTAATCATAACATTGCATCTTGAATACTATTTTAAAACAATCCTACTGCCCCTCAACTATAGGCCCACACTTATGAAGAAATGTATGGCATTTAAAAATGACAACAGTTTGCATTTGTTGATTTTTGGGGGGTTGGGACACCTAGCAAGACAGTCACAAGTACCACGTGCAGGCTGTATCAATATTTTTCAAGCTGGGAGCATTGGCACAGTCCTTTAATTCCAGCTCTACAGAGGCGGAGAGGAGCAGATCTCTTGGGCCAGCCTGATCTACATAGCAAGCTCCAGGCCAGCACGGCTATCATCATGATGACCAATCTTCTCTTCTAAGGCATCCTAACAATACCTTCCTCTTGAGATCAACAAATAAAGTAGGCATTCATTATGAAACACTTAGAATATCCCGTACAACAGAAGAGGTACAAGAAAACATATCGTTTAATTGAAAAAAATACAAACTGGCACAAATATACTGTTAAGTCCCTATTGCTGAAGATACTACACTTCAGAAACAGGACTTGGAGGAATGGAGTTGAGTCTGACCTGGAATCCTCCTCCCTGAGGACTGGTTCTAATATTAGCAGAAGGAGGTACACAAGCTGCCAAGAAGGAAAAAAAAAATTAGTAGCTCGACCCAGCTGCAAGCCTATGAACCACAACAATGACTGGTCCAACAAAGGTCCAATGGTGCAACAGTGGCTATGGAACTTGGGAATAGCCAACTGTCTAATTGGACTCAAGTCCATTCAATAAGATTCGATAAAGGGAATGCCTGATACTGTATACCTGGCCAATTATCTATAGCTTGAGAGGTCACAGATCCTAGAGGAGAAACAACTATTACCATTTCCCTAAATCAATATGTCTTCTAGCTATATTCTAAACACTTATCTTTGTATTCACAGATAAGTGTAGCTCTCATCAAAGAAGCTTCATTTTGCAGCAATTGAAGGCTACTATTGATATACAACTGGCCGGTTCTGGTGGCACAGGCCAGTAGGATTTGCTGGAGGAGATATACAACTAGTCAAAAATGCAGAGATTAAGTGACATTAGGGTTGATATGTCTACAAATGTAGATGATGGGGAGGAAACAGTGTAAGAGTCAAAGGACCAGGATGCCTGCTGCAAGATAGTGTCTTCTAGACATGACAGGGCTACTCCACCTGTGAAATCTCAAAAATATGGCTGTCTAAAAAGACATGTGTAATGACCATACTGCAAAATGAAGCTTCTTTGATGAGGGGCGAGAGCTACACTTATCTGTGAATACAAAGTAAGTGTTTAGAATATAGCTAGAAGAGATATTGATTTAGTGATTAAGGAAAGGTTCCAAGGCCTCACTTGTAGATGAAGAGCTGCAGGGAGTCAGGGGCCACTAAGAGAGGGAGAGTCAACTTTCTCCAGAGACCTTTTCCCAATAACTAATCCAATCTGAAGTGGCCAGTGCTAAACCCATGTATATATTAATAACATTAACTGAACCTCATAGATGCTACACACACACACACACGCACACACACACACACACACATACACACACACTCACACACATGTACCTGTATGTAGCAATAATAATTAATAAGATGAGGTCACGAGCCCCAAGAAAGGGGTGAGGGAAGAGCTGGAGAGGGGAGAAGAAAATATGAAAATGATATAAATACAGTATACTCATATGAAATTCTCCAAAAAAAAAAAAACAAAAAAAAGAAGAAAAGAAGAAAAAAGTAAAGATATGGCTCAGTGGTTAAGTGCACACACTGCTCTTCCAAAACACTACTTCAGTTCCCAGTTTCCATGCAGGGTGGGTCAAGACTACCTGTAATCCAGCTTCAGAAGATCCCATGCCCTCTTCTGTCCCCTACAAGTACCCATGTATGTGGCAAACACTCAGAGACACACAGACATGAACACTCACAAATGAATAAAAAAAATTTAAAACCTTAAAACTGTATCTGCTAGACTGGAGGCATGTCACCTATATGTTACCATTCAGAGTTACATTTGCCTTCTTAGAATTTCCTGCATTATGAAAAGGAAACAATGCGGTGAGGGAAATGGCCCAGTCAGTAAAGAGCTTACCTTGCAAGCACAAGGAGCCAAGTTCAGCCCAGACTGCTCCATATTAAGAAGCTTTCTAAAAACACAGGCGTGGTAGATACTCTGAGTCTCAGCACTGGAAGGCAGAGAGAGACAGCCGGACACCCGGGCTCTCTGGGCAGGCAGCCTAGCCTATACAGTGAGCTTGTGATAGCTATTCTTGGTTGTTAACTGGACTATATCCAGAATACACCATAAACCAGAAAGGGGGGGCACACCTGTGAGAGACTGTCTATTTGGTTTTAAGTGGGTGAATCTACTTCTAGTCCTGACCCTTGAGGTAGGAAGACATAAGCCTTTGATCCAGATCTTGAGGCAGGAAGACACACCTTTCATCTAGGCCACACTTTCTGCTGGAAGCCTATATAAGGACATCCAAGAAGGAAGCTCTTGCTCTTTGCCTGCTTGCCCTCTCCTTGTTAGTAGTGTATTCCTTCCCTGACACTGTAGCCTACTTCTTCAGGATTCCAGCATATACTGAAGACCAGCTGAGACATCCAGCCTTGTAGACCAAGCAACTGCTGGATTCTTAAACTTTCTGTTCAGAGCTAACCATTGTTGGATTAGCTGGACTGCAGCCTGTAGGTCATTTCAATATATTCCCTTTTTATATAGATTCATTCCATAAGTTCTATAACTCTAGAGAGCCTTGACTAATACAGAGCTCAAAGCCAGTGAGAGAACCTGTCTTGTTGGCAAGAACTGAGGAGCAATAACTGAAGATACCCTTGGCCTCCACATGCACATCTATGTAGCAAGGTGGCTTTTATAATTTTTGTGTTATATTGGTTATACATTCTAATTTATGTTACTATCCTTAATACTTTATGCCTCCTGTCCACACCTTGTTCATCCCAACCCCCCAACACTATGCAGGAGAGAAAGAAGATTAAAGATAAAAGGGGGCGTAGTTCTCTTTAGGCTACTTTAGGCTGCTGATTAGATTAGGGTCCTTGGGTTCTTTGGGGGTACTACCAGTCTCAGTAGAAGTCCAGCAAACCAGGAAACAGCAGCATGAAGAACAAGCAGCAGTTTTGAGGAACACCAGCAGCCTGGAGAGCAGCAACCTTTCTTCTTTGTAGCCTTTTCTCCTACTTCTTTGTAGAGGCCCCCTTTTCTCCTATTTCTTTTTAGAGCTCCTTTTCTCCTCTGGGCTCTGGCTTTTTCTCTCTCCCAAGTCCTCAGAGTTTACATGCTGCAGCTGGCTAAGCCACACCCCTGCTAGCTCACGAGACAGTTAATACTTTACACCTGTGTCTTAAGCAGCCTCACACTTGGGATTAAACAAAAACATTCTCATAATTGGTTATTTTAATAAACTCATACCACACATCTACATAGACATGAACACATGTGAACACACACACATGCATATGCAAAAAGACAACCAAAGTTATAACATCTAATGCTGCTCTCAGACCTTTTGCGGCCATAAGTTGGTGGAGGTTTCTAGGGAAAAGTGTCATAACATATATTTTTTGACTAGGCAGATCTGCATTCAGGAATTTAACCACATGCACAGACATGGACATAAGAAGATTTTATTAAGTTCTTGTTTATAATTACACACAAGAAAAATAATAGCAGAAATTGTTGCCAACTGTGCCATGACTAGCCTCAATACTGGGATATGGGGATTGTGGAAGATGATGCCACAGTACCACGTAACAAGGTCATCCAGAGTGGGGACAGATGAAGAACTCAGATGGAGGGATAGGATCTATGCCATGAGAACTTACTACTTTGCCGCAAAATCAGACCTAGGTCTGGGAGGCAGAAAGGAAACTTCAGTATGGGGAAAGACTGAAAGTCCTGATCCCAGGCATCTTCAGAAAGGTTGGGGCATCTCAGCCATGGCAGGAGAAAGCTGTAGAGCCACAGCAACCAGCACCTCATGGCAGAGAACCAGTTTGTAGAAGGACCAGGTAGAAACCACAAGGGTGCCTTGGTGGCCTGAGCTGCGTAACATGCAACAAGCATTAAGTAGGGGGCCAGAAAAGGAGAGAGGAGGGGCAGGTGTGCGGGCACGTGTATGTGTCTGCATGTGCTGTGTAAAAGAGAAGGGTGCTGAGACAGAGAAGCAGAGACACAGAGAGGGAACACCAATGCCCAGAACTAACTTCAGTGAACATTGGAGCCAGGGCTGTCCGAGGTTCAGCTTTGGAGAATGTTCCTAAGCAACTCTAAACCTTCCAAAATCCCTCTAGGTTCCACGCTTAGATACAGAACCCACTGAAATCTCACACCTGTCACACTCGGGGACAGGAGCCAAACCACTGCCAGGTCAGGATTCTCTTAGCACACAAAGTGACAAGGATCACATGATCACCTTGAGAGCTCTTTAGGGGACTGGGAGGATGTTTTAATCAGCTGCCACATGCTGGCAATGAGTCTCAGCCACCCACCTGGATGCCTGTTAAGTATAAATTGATAAATTACTTAACAATTCATCCAATCTGTGCTGGAATTTTGCATACCAAGCATCCTGCTACATCAATGGGAGACATTTACAGTAAAGAAATTAAGAATAGCAATTCAGGAGGACAGCCTGGGGCCAAAGGCCAGGTCCTCTTGTTACCTAAAAGACATCAGGCAAAATGTCTTTCCTACTCAGTGTCCAAGTGTGCTGTCCTTAGAACCCAGGATGACAGAGGTGCTGTAGTCATATGGATATAACAATTAACAGAGCAGCTAGTATATACTGGGTCTTCTCACAGGACAACTGCTATGCCTAGCTCCGCAGAAGTCCTGTCTCATTTAACACCCCAATCACTCACACAAAGTATCAGTTTTTATTCCTGTGTTACCAATGAAGAAACTGAAGCTAAAGCAGGCTAGCAAAGCTGGAACAGATTCAAACCCTGACCGCATGCTGGGCTCTCACATGGCACACTTGGCATTGCACAATCCACCTTGAAGAGAGAAAAGAGCAGAAGCGTCATACAACACCTGGGCCTCTGCGCTCTTGGTGTAACTGCATCGCCTTCTAGAGGGTTGTCTACGAATGTGCCATGCTGTGGCAACTTCATGCCATGCTTGCGGGCACCCTCAGCCCCACCCAAGTTCTTCAGAGCTGAAGTCTAGGCAGGAACATAGCCAGAGGAAGTACATGATGGTTTTTCTTCAAGAACACACACCACAGTCTAGTCTTCGGTCACCAGTGACCAATCACCCTGCCTCGGCTCCGTCCATCCACTCAGATGTCACCTCACCTCACACTCAAGCATTGTCCAGGTCTATTGTGTTCTCATTAGAATGAATGCTCTTGTTGACTGGCCTTCAACATTTCGCTTCCAAACGCTCCTTGTTCTCCCACCACATGAACACACCGAAGCAGAGACAGTTTTGTCACTTCTCTAATCCCCATACCCCCTCTCAAATCACCCCTGACAGCACACCATGGGTCTCACCTACTGCATGGCATCCATCACCTCCAAGACTATTCTCAGGAATAGTAAGCAACCATTGTGAACCACATGGAGATCCCTGAATGAGTGCACACCACTCCCAAGCAACAAGCGTGAAAGCAGGCAGGAGCTGTCACTGCTCCGGAGAAGAACCAGGCATGTGGGACTAACCTGCATCTCCTTCCTCCTCACCCAGATTCAGCACAATGATGCAGATGTGCTTGCGCAGCTGGCGTGTATTGGAGAACTTCCGGCAGCACTTGCTACACATCAAGCTGCTAGGGGCCGGGCTGCTCCCTTCCTCTGGAGCCAGGGGAGTGTCCTCACTGGGGCTCACCAAGTTTTCTACCGCCTCCTCTTCAGTGCTAGGCTTCTTGGTGGAACCCTTAGGCCTGCCTCTCTTTCTTTTCATAACCAAAAACTCTGTAAAAGAAACAATGGGGCAAGAGGCAGTCACATGAGGGGGCAAAGCCAGCAGTGGCTCAACTTCTTTGTGTAAGAATGGTCATGTTCTGTGTTTTATTAAAAATGAAAAGCCTGAAGTGGTTCCCCCATATCACCAGCTGCAAATATCTTTAATGCTAATGCCAGTGTATCTATCTACTAATGGTAATTGATTTTGCAATATCCTGCTTCAAGACTACCAAGTGGTCAAAACCTTTGCACACGCTTCTTCAATAAAGCTTGAAGGGGGCACAAGTTCACGTTGTGGCGATGGCTCGAAGTACACAAATCCTGCCCCTTATTAATCCTCGCTTCCACTTAAATCCAGTTCTCAGAAGTGCTTCAGGACTCATTTGCAGGTTTGCAGGGACTGCTGAGAGTGTCACATTCCTAATGAGTTACACAACTACTCTGATTATGTCAAAGACTCAAGTTGTCCTGGTAAAAAGGAGGAAAAAATATTATAATCTAAAGCCACAAATTACAAGGAGAAAGATAATAATAATAATAATATTTTCCAAGTTGCCAATGACATGGGGATTTTTAAATAGCATGATTAGAATTGCTTCAGAGTGAGCAAACCATGTTACAAAGCATTCTGGTCCATTAGTGCTCATCGTGAAGATACTCACCTCCAGAATGAAGGTAGAATTAAGCAAGGAGCAGGGACAATAGTCAGAACTGCACACAGAGTCCTGTGAACTTGGACTGAGGTAGTTTTATGGATGTGATATGCCTGGAGGGACCCTCAGATAATCCAAGAAGGGATATAATGCCAGACTGAGGATACCAACAATGCTAGAGTTGGCATTGGACAACCCCTCAAGGTTGAGGAGAGAGGTCCTAGGGTTTGGCTGTGGAATGAAGAGGATTCTGCCTGGTCTCTATTAAGGTGAGACTGGCATAGGGAAACACCAGCCACTTTATCCAACCTAGCAGTATGGGACCCTTTAATTAAGAGTCACCCAAGCCCACAAGGCAGGGAGGGAGATGGGAGCACAGTCTGTAAGGGAAGCCACATTACTGTGGTGCTCTAGCCAGCATAACCCACCTCAAGCATTCAGGGACACTGGTCATTGGAATAGGACAGGAAATCTCCTGGAAAGGGAACACCCTGTGGGACAGAGGCTCTGCAGAACTACAATACCAACTGCAGGTCAGCACTGCCTGAGGATCTAGGCCACAGCCTGTATAGACTGGATGATTTCAGACTTCACTCCATCTCCCTAGGGCATTTAGGGTGGGAGAAAATGGGAGGAAAGGGTGCTTACAGACATGAAGTCATGCTAAGAGACCAGCCAAAGCAGCAAACAGACTAAAGCCCTTTGGTCCCATTGCCAGCACTGGATACCACTAAGAACAGAGGCTGCATTCCAGGAGGACCAGCTACTGGGCACTAGAAGGTTCAAGAAAGGAATCCAGTAATGGGTTAGGAACAAAGTTGTTATGTCAAAGTCTTGAAACCTTTCTATTATTATTCTTTACAGCAACATGTGCTGAAGTAACAGCAATTAACATCCAAGAAGCAGCATTGGCAGAATCTATGAAACACCCACCTCACACCCACCAGCTTAGCTGCACACAGCATCTTACTAAGTCTGTGGGCCATCTTTAACTCCATGGCCAGCAACGCCATGCTGTGCAGACCAAAGCTGCTCCCTGAATGCCCTGAGTATGCATGTGTAGTCAAGATGAATTTAACCATGGAGAGGTAAGGCCCTTGCCCTGAGTGACCTCCAGGCCCTTATGTCCTTCCTGATAGGTGTGTCTGTGTCTGTCTGAAAGTTTTGACCTAGGTGCCGTGTGAAGGGCACTTTGCAATGTGACACAGCAACTCTGACTTCCAGATGGACTGGAGGGAAAGGAACTGGAAGGCCCCCGGAGCGACGGTCACACATGAGCAGTTTGTAAGGCTGTGTGCAGGGAAAGCTTGAGGGACTTCCTGAGTGGGTCCTGACCTCACCGTGCACTAAGGATGGGAGGAGATGATGACATCCAGCACAATGTGGGAAATGTAAAGCTAGTCAAAAAAAGAGCCAGCCTAGTCCCAGCTACAGCCCCACAAGGAGGACTTTGCTGTGATCTATAAGTTCCTCTAGCAAACTGCCGAACCTGAGGAAGACCATTTCAATTCCCCAAATTATAACTAGCCACTCAATGAGGGTGGTACTGAGCCCTCCGCCCCTTAACTGTGGCTACTGTCTTGTGGAGAACTGTGCCCTCACCTGGAGGACTCCAAACCTCGGTGTGAATGGTGCCCCATGCTTTGTCCAGAGATAGCCAGGCACATAGTGTGCTGGGCTGGGATGTGCTGATGACCCACAGTGGGAGCACAGCACAGTGGGCAGGCAGCAGGACAAACTCCGAGTCTCTGCCAGTAAACTGGATGCTCCATACAGGTCAAGTCAGCAGGACAAACTCCGAGTCTCTGCCAGTAAACTGGATGCTCCATACAGGTCAAGTCCTCCTCCTGATTATGTGTTTTGTCCCTTGGCACCTAAGCCAGTGTCCTGACCCCACAAAGCCAGACAAGCTAAACTAATGAGCAGTGTGAATCTGGTGGTTAATGAAGAAATAAAATCAGCCCTGAAAGCTTCTGAAAGCTTTCAACACAGCAGCAACAAAACTAATCTTCCATCCTCTACATCCATAATTCAGATCTTCGAAACCAATTAGTTAGCTAAAAATGAAATATTCATAAATGAGCTTGGAATAATTTAAGTTCTGAAAACAAGTTGCTACTGTCAACTACCCACATTTCAGGGAGAGCTGAGAACTCTGGAGCTGGAAAGAAAACCACACAGCCTCAAGTGAAAGCATCAGAACAGAGTCAGCTGGGCTCCTCCACCATTCCTCCTGAGTCCCTTGGCTCGGTCTGTCTTTGAGCTCTGGCCATTTGTCCTATGTCTGTGTAGTAAGCACTCTATCCATTCTCAAGTGACTCCATCCACTCATTTTGTACCAGTCTTGTTTCAGGTTTTTTCCATTGCTAGCCCTTGTCTCCTTATCATCTCCTGGCTCTGGAACATTTCTTCGTTCTGGATACATCTGCCCCACAATCCTCAGACAAGGTATTGGGGGACACTGTTCATCAGGAATGATGTATCCCTTTGTCTTCTCAGAAGTGGAGCAGTTCTAATTAGTCACAATATCTAGACCCTCCTAAGATTGAGGTTGTTACCATCCCTTACAGAAGGAAGGCTGGGAAGGGCTATTAACCCTCTCTTAAGATTCCGGCCACTACACCCTACACCAACCTCCTAGATCCACAAGTCTCAGGAGGTGTTAGAGTACATGGAAGGCAGCAGATTAAAGGAAGGGTAGGCTTTAACTATGCAATTATAAGGAGACTGTCACCCATGCAATGTGGGACTTTCTGGTGAAGCAGCTGTTTTTAGGTCAGGCAGGCTCCTGTAACTAACCCTTCTCTGTGCTCCTATAAGTGCACTCAGTAAACTCAGTGGTTCACCAAGACAGACATAGATGGAGTCATTTCTCTGATATGTCATTACTGTTCTATTTTGGGTACACAAACTTTGTTCATGTCTCTTCAGGAAAAGTAACACAACACCAGGCTTTCTCTAGGCCCTTTAGCACATCACATACACACACAAACACATGCACACACATACGCATGCATGTAAGTGTGGAGAGAGAAGGGGGGGAGAAAGAGAGAGAGAGAGAGAATCTCTGCTCTCTCCTCTGATTCCCCTTACACTGTCCGGTGCAATTGCTCAGTTTGCTGGACATGCACATATATCCCTATCTTCTTTCCCTCACCTATGTCCACTTCCTTCCCTGCAGGTCAGACCCTAATGGACATCCTAGCAGGTGGTCCCATCCAAATCTCAGCACCTTCTCTTTGATGCTGCCAACAGCTACTGAGGCAGGCCAGCCACGTTGCCACTGATTGTGCCACACCCACACATACATGGAATGAAGGTGCACTCAACTACAGCTTCCTAAGTTCTTTTCCTCCACTCCTCCTATAAGCATTGAGGCTTCTGCTGCCTTTTAATTCCTGGGTCTTGTTGGTTCAGAAATGGAAAGCAGTAAGCAGGTAAGAAGCAAATGATCACTGGGTGATGATGGCCACAGAGGCTTTTAGAGAATGAGTTGTATTCTAAGTTTGTAACAAAAGAAAGGGACAGAGCCATGATGTATCTGAGCCCTTGAGTTCAACTCTCCTTGTCAGAAAATCAAAATCAACCTAGGAGATCAAAGGCCAAAACCTATGGCAAAGAACAGAAAGAATTGGGTGGAGGTTTTCAAACTCAACCAAAAAAAAAGCTCAACAAAACAAAAAATTTAATAATGCAAGCCTTTTCTTTGTACATCACTCAAGTTTGTGAGACTCTTTCCAAGCTATTATCTCATTTTATTGTTATAAAAACTTTGTGAGATGTGTACACCAGACATAATTCACTCAATAGGAAACAAATAAAAGACCCAGAGATTCCCGAGGCTTGGCACTTTTTCCAGAACCACTTGCTCAATATGCAGAGCTGGAACATCGATGTTCTTATTCTCTACCCCAAGTCTGACTACGGAAGCCCCTCACACTGGCTAATGATGGTCACCTGTAAACATCTGGATGGACCCAGTATGCTGCACAGAGAAAATCCCTTTGAGTTGGGCAGCCCTGGATTCAATCCTCCCTACACCCCAAACTTCTAAGCACAGATCAGTCTCCAGTTTACAGAGCCTCTGTTGTAAGTGTAACCACTGTCTCGTTGGGCAGTGTACTCAAGAATGGCTGACAGAATGGCAACTGAATGCTATTCCACTGTAGCCCTGACATTCTGCGTTGCAATGCCCTAGTTCAGAAAGTACTACAGGCAGCGGTGGCACACCTTTAATCCCAGCGTTCAACAGGCGTACTTCTGTGAGTCTGAGGCCAGTCTGGTCTACAAAGTGAGTTCAGTCCAAGGCTGCACAGAGAAAACCTGTCTGAAAGAAAAAACAAACAAACAAAAAATTTTCCAAAGGAGGCCACCACCATTAAATAATGTCGCTCCTAGATATGCACTGATCCCTGTTCACTCTGACTCAATGTATGTTCTTCCTTGATTCTGTCATTTAAAACAGTTTACATCCCAAGAAAACAAAGTGGAATTAAGGTCACATTGATTTTAACATGGCCACACTGTAGATTAGCAGCTTCCCAGGGCTCTTACAAGGCAGCGTGGTCTCTAGTCAAAATATCTTCAGATCCTGGAAAATCTGGAAAGACTACCATTGTAGAGCCCTGACAGTCCATCTCCCTGACATTTATTTCCAAAGCCTGGGAAGCAATAGGGGAGACAATGAATTATTTATCAGAATCTGGGGAGCAGGAGCCTTTTAGGTTTCTGAACAATGCCATATCTTTCTGTGGGGGAAGATTGCATTCTGTCCTACAGCACAGCTGAGGTCCAGAGGCCAAAGGCCAAAGCTGTTTCCTCCCTGCAGTTCATCAGCCATACTGTGGAAAGGACAGCCATACTTAATGACGCTGATGCAAATACACCACGGCACCATGCTGAGCACTGCGCAGGCACGCCTACATCTGACCCCCAGGGACTCATCAACACTATCCCAATTACACAGTCAGGAACACTGAAGCAGGGTACAGATGGCTCAGTGGTTAAGAGCATTGCAAGCTCTTATAGACAGCCCAGGTTTGTTCCTGAGCACCCACATCAGGTGGCTCACAACAACTTGTAACTCTACTTCTATGGAATCTGATATCCTTTTCTGGTTTCTGTTGGTACCAGCACACATGTGATACACAGATATGCATGCAGGCACACACACACAAATATTACACACATGGGGCTGGAGAGGTGGCTCAGAGGTTAAGAGCACTGGCTGTTCTTCCCAAGGTCCTGAGTTCAATTCCCAGCAACCACATGGTGGCTCACAGCCATCTACATTGAGATCTGCCTGGGCATATATGTAGAGCAAATACTGTATACATAATAAATAAATAAAAAATGTTTAAAAAAAAATTACACACACACACACACACACACACACACACACACACATATATATATGCTAAATAAATAAATAAATTTATGGGATTAAAAAAAATGCTGAGACTTGCAGAGATTAGTTAACATGACCCAAGGTCACAGAATTAGTTAGTGGCAGAGGTAAGATTTGAACAGAATTGTCTGTCTTAGTGAACTTCACAACCATCCCAGAGATCATACATCATTGAAAATGGCTTTATCATTATATATGCAGATAAAGTAATATAGTTTATTAGGTTTCAAACCTTGGACAAATGGCCAAAGTGCCTATTTATCATATCAAAGCAGATACTGGCCACCAGGTTCTCCCAGCATCCCTCAGTCCCTACCTGTTACAGGGTCCTCCTGGCTGGCATATCCCACTCCCCACCCTAAACTTCTCCAGGCCAGGTGCTGGGCTGCTATTCCCTGAACAATCCATCCATTTTAGTTACCCTTTCTCTTTGTATCTTTGGGCCTCCTGTATGCTACACTTGGTTTCTCTCTCTCCCCTCTTCACATGGCTCAGGGTCAGGACCACGCTGGACTCTTCCAGATGTACCTACCTCTGGCTATTCGCTCCCTCTTATCTATAATAAACTTTCTCCTTCACAATAACTAGGAGTAGTCATGCTCTTTCCTTTGTATTTCTTTTTTCATTCGTTTGGTGCTAAAACCTGGGACCAATCATTTTCTTTCTTTCTTTTTTTAATTCATCAGGTGCTCAAAATCCCAGGACTAGTCAGTCATCTTCTTTCTTTTCCTCTCCCTTTTATTTATTTATTTTTTAATTCAATAACACTTCTAAAGTTTTTGACATCAACTTCCCTAGGAAGACTCCTTTTACCACCCTCAAGCCTGAGCATATGATCTTCACTTGAGCAGACCATATCTAGCACCCCAAAAGCACTCAGCCATTATACTCACTGTACATCTTAGGTACTTATCATCCACCAGAGAGGCACAGCTAACAGGCATAGCACTTGGGACCCATCAGCACCTAGCACAGCAACCATGGACAAAGCAGACCCACAGTCAGTGTGTAGTGAATACAGAAGTGAAAAAGAAGGAAAAGATGAAAAGGAAAGGGGACACGTTCCTTTTAAGGGGTCTGCAAAGGAGGATAAGATAAAACAGCCAAACTGGGGCTCTTGTAAGACCTGTAAATTCTTCATTAAACAATGACCCAGCTCTCCATGCACACAAATAAACATACACCAAACCATATATCACACACACACACACACAGATACAGACACAGACACATACACACGCACACACACACCAGGGAGAACGAGACTGATGCTCAATCCACTTGGCAATTTTGTTTTCTGGATCAGAGCTTGGAACACTGCCAGAGACTTGATTTGCAAGAGGGAGAAAGTGAAAGATCACTCTGTGGACCACATCCTCTGTGAGAAAAAAAAAAAAAAAAGACTTGCAGGCTATCAAATAAAGCACAGCATTTAGGAACCGTCATGTTATAGAGGGAGAGAAAAGCAATAAATAATTACTACTCAGTTAAAATTTTAATTAAACCATTTCAAGTATCTCTCAAGTTAAAATGAATTGTGAAGGTTAAACCTGAGTGCAAGCCATTAGAGAGAAACTAAACCTAGACAATCTTCAGACTTTATGGACTTTCATAAAGAGAAACAGAAGAACATGGCCCCTAATGAAAGACTGTGGAAGAAATGTTCTCATTGTAAGAAGCTGGTTTTAATAAAAGTCTCAAGAAATACTTTTTAAAATTAAACTATACAAGCAATTAATCCAGTAAATACAAAAGAACAAACTGTACTAGAGAATTTTAATCAAAAGTAAATTATGTCATAAAGGAAAATGACACAGAAAAGCAGCTCAGTGGTGAGGCTCCCCGCCTGTGATAGTGATGCCCTCAGTGTTACAAGGTTTCACTTTTCAGGAGTACCATTATCTGTGATACTCTGATCCAAACACATCCAATGAGCAGTTGCAGAGCTAATCAAGTACACAGCATGATGAAATCTCTAGGCATCATCACTCTGTTCAGCATATCCATATGGTGTATGCTACCTGCCTGCTAGTCATTCCATGGTGACCTTGGTCGTGTGAGCAACTATCCAGGTATCACAGTGCTTGTATTTAAGTAATCTTTATTCTACTTAATAATGGCCCCCAAAGTGCAAGATTAACCATGCTGGCAATTTTACTATAGAGTATGACCTTAACTATTCTGTAGAAAGTATTGTTGCTAATCTCTCGTTATGCTGCATATGTATGGAAGGTGGAGACAGATGGATCTTGAGAGTTACTATAGACTATGATCTTAACTGTTGTGTAGAATGTTACTGTTGCTAATCTCTTGCTATGCTGCATATGTGTGGAAGGTGGAGACAGGTGGATCCTGAGAGTTCGCTGACCATCCAGCCTACTCACAAAGCTGAGCTCACGATGAAACGAGAGACCTGTCTCAAAACAATCAGAGCAATAGAGGGACACATAATATCCTGTTATTGCCACCACATGTACACACAGAGACACACGCACACACTCAAAAAGTTCAAACAGAATTACATAACCCAGCCATTCCTTTCCTAGGTACATACTTAAAGGAAATGAAAACATGCATGCATTAGCAAATCTGTGTACTACTGTGCATAAAAGCATTATTCACAATAGCCAAAAAGAGCAAGCAAATTCAATTTACATTAACAATGAATGACGCAAAAACTGGTATTTCCATGCACTGAAATGTCATTGATCCGTGAAAAGGAATGGCACATACTACTACATGGGTAAGTCAAGAAAACAGCATACTAAGTGAATGAAGACAACACAGAAGGCCATGACCCCTGTTTATATGAAACATATGGAGTATGAACAGAGACACGTCAGTCAGTGAGCTCCAGGGTATAAGGGGAAAGAAAATATGATTGCTTAGTGGGTGCGAGTGTTGGTTCAGTTTTGCTTTACAATGATGAGAATGCTCAAGTTAGGTAGTTGTAATAGCACACACATTTTGGCCATGCTTAACGCCATGAAAATATATGCTCAAAGGTTGTTAATATGGTAAAATTTTATGTCAATTTTATTTTTTTAAATGTAAGTAAAAATGGAATTAGTAGACTGCAAAATATGTCATAAAAAACTTAAAATGCATAGAAATGGACAAAAGCATAGAAAACACCAAAATGAATATAAAGGCACAGAGAAAAGCTCACACATGCTCAGTTTAGCAAATTTCAATCATACACCAATGTATTATTAGCATTTCTCCTGTTTCTTTTTATGTCTGTATGGTATTTCTTTCTACAGAAAATACATAATTCACTTAACTTTTCTTGACAGCATTATCTCGTCTCACCAACTTATAAACAAAGCACATGAACACCATATGCTATGTATTTATGCAGGCTCAGCTTAGGCAGAGAGAGGATGATGTGATCATTCAGAATTTTAACAGGTTCTATCAGAATGCTCTGTGAAACAGTTTGCCCATTTACATTCTACCAGGATCTAGAAGCTTTTATTTTTCCATACTTTTATCAACCAAGAATACTATTATATGCTTATGAGCTTTCACCAATTTGAATAAAAGATTAAAATTATGTATCACTTTAATTTACATTCTGTTGGTCACTAAGGATGCTCTCCGAGGAGTGACAGGTGGGATGAAGCACATCCTCTAGGAGACAAGGTGAAGCAGGAAAGCCAACATCAAGAAAACAGAAGATGACAATTTCAAACAGTGGCGCACTCATTTGGCACTTGGGTAAGGGGATTCACTGTGTACCAGGCTCGGTACTGTAGTACTACTACCCGCAAGAGAGAAATGGCCCAAAGCCATTGTGATGAAAGAAAGCACCACAAACACATGGCCAGGGAGGATTGATTGGAGAGGCAGAGCAGGGTTCTAGAGCTCAGAGGAAGGGGCTCTCACCCCACACATGGTTAGTCCCAAGTCCTTCCAGGTCAGCCGGAGCTGATTACCTGGCTAGACAAAGTCACCTTTGGTGAGCTGACTTCCCAGGCAGAAGGCTGACCTTTGCCTTCTGTCAATGCTGGTTCACCAGCAGCTAGATCTCAGGTGATAGGTGACAGAGCAGGGAGACAGGCCTTGGAGAGCAGTTGTGGAAGGCCAAGGTCAAAGACAGATCTGGAAGAGGAGGAGGTCTTGTGTGAATGACACCTTTAGGTAAGGAGGGGAGGGCAGAAGTCAGAATATACATCTCATATAGCACCCACACACAGAACTCCCTCTAAGCTCAAAGGCTTTACTATCATTTCTCTAGTTCTTCTTTATAAAAGGAACAAACATGTAGAATTGTTTTCTGTCTGACGCATGCTGCATTTCATTTTAGTAAGAAAATTTCTGACAACACTGAGGAAAAAGAACTAAACCTTTTGCAAAAGCTACGCTCAAGTGCTGGCCATGTTAGTCCACTGACGCTTGTCTGCCAGGTGAGTGGCAGATAAAGAAATGCCCATTTTCTTAAGTTGAAGTCTGCTCAACCCAAACAGTCAAGGTGTTTCTTTTTTTTTTTTTCCTTTATTTTTTATTTCTTCAAGTTACATCTCAATCACAGTCCCCTCCCTATTCCCCCTCCAGTCCCACCCTCAACCCCCCATCCTTTTCCCTTTTTTTTTCTTTTAAGTTTAAGGTATATCTTATTTCCCCCTACAGTTTCCCCTTTCAGTCCAACAAATGGCTCTTTCTCTTATAATAATAAATAACAATACAAAACAACAGAGGTAATTAGGCCACAGTCATGAGGGTTATATGGCTTAGCGTACATTCCCAATGTCCAGTCCATATGTATTTGGCACCTGACTTTAACATTCTACTATCTAACCATCTCCATGAGTTTACAGTTCTATATCTAACTCAACATTCATACTAACTTGCAACACAATTTTAAAAGTAACTTCTTAGATCTATAACACTCTCTTGACTCCTAAACAACTCAAAATTTAATTATGAGGCTCTAGATGTCTGTTCTTCAACCACCTCAGAGACCTGAGAGGGATAAATATATCTGATTTTATAGGAAATACAGGGCCTGCAGCTTCCATAACTAAGAAATGACATACCAGTGGCTGCCTGGACAGTTCCCATTTTCTCTCCATACATTACAGGATCGATCTTCAGTCATTTGGCCCCGTTTCTCTGACAGACATTGATTGTAGAGCAGGGGTTATGAAGGACGTACCTACCCTGTCTTGGCAGAGCTAGGCTGTCGACTTACCTGCTTCCAGGTTTTGTCCTTTTTGGACAGCATTCTGTCTACAGTTGGAGCAAGGGGCTTTTCCTACCAAGAGATAGGCTTGCCACTAATTCAATCATCTCCCACTGGAGATTCTTCGATGCTCATCTTCTACGTGGAGGAGAATAGGGGGTGCTGTCAGGAGTTGATATGTCTCGATATAAAAAAATCTAAAGTTACGAAAACATCTTTGAATGCCATATTCTGCAGATCTCTTGAGGTTTTTGAAGAGGCCCTATCTATCTCTTATATTAGGGTAAGCAGATGTTGCTTGTCTCTTAGCAGCTTTATTTCTGATTAGCTTAGAAAATAACTATAATAGGCTGTCATAATACCTAACAAAATGACCGGCTTGCATAACTATTAGTTTGCATTTCTTAATTATCCTAAACAGTTTATGACAATTAGTAGTAAAAGGCCAAAACATCACAGATGTCCCTCAACCGAAGAATGAGTTAAAAAACTGTGGTACATCTACACAATGGAATATTATTCAGCTATCAGGAACAATGAAATTATGCAATTTGCAGCCAAATGGATGGAACTAGAAAAACTCATCCTGAGTGAGCTAACCCAGACTCAGAAGGATGCATATGGCATCTATTCACTTATAGTAGGATTTTGGCTATATAGTAGAAGGTATCGATACTACAACTAACACACCAAAGGGAACTTGGACATAGACTTTTTATTTTTTATTTTTTTTTATATTTTTTTCTATTTTTTAGTCTTTTTTATCTATTTGTCTGCTTATTTGTTTGTTTGTTTTTTAGTTCTCTCTCCTGGGCAATTTTCACTGATGGTACTGCCTCGTAGACCCCCAATGAATGAGGAGGCTCTTGGCCCTCATACGACCTCTCAACTGAGATGAGGGACTGTTATATAAGGACACCCCACCCCAGAGAAATGGGATGGAAGGGTCAGGAGGTAAAGAAAAAAAAAATGAAATGTGATGTTTCAGTCAAGGTGTTTCTTGACTGGAGCCTGGCCTCCTGGGAAGCTTCACCCAGCAGGGAAGCCCTTCTGTGAATGGCCTTCATCCTATTAGCTCCTCCCTGGGATCACAACTACTCACAGTGCAGGGAAAGGGTGGGACCTGAGGCTCCAGGTGCTTGAAGAAGCAGATCCTTAGTCTATGTGAGCTTTCCTCCTCTTTTTCTTCAAACTGTCCCCTGCAGGCTGAGAAGTGACTGTGGATGACTTTCCACTGACTTGCTCTTCTGTCCCAAAGCCTTTGAGGGTGGAGGCAGCACAGGCCAGCGCCAGGAGCAATGGTGATACTGACCCAAGGGAATCCCTCCTCCTTCTCCTTTGCCCACTTCAGGGACTGTGTTTTCTTAGTTTCTTATCATGAGATACAAACAGTAACTTAGACATTCTAGTTCCTCAACAACTTAATCATCTGTCAGACATATTTCCCCAGCACCCTAGGCTTTGGCCAGAGGGACTTATTAACCAAACATTTTTTCGTCTGCAATCTCTCCTTGTTAACAGTGTCAGACAGATGATCAATAGCCAGACTGTTTTGAATGCTAGTCTGAATATTCCCAGGAAGGAACAACTGTATGGTGGAAGTGGCTAATGAGCCACTCAATGGGACATTTGCCACCCAGCCTGGGCTTCTGCTCAGGAGACTGGCTGCTGTTCCTCATCATATATAAAGAGTTTTGTGGGGAATTTTTCAAAGTCTTGTTTGCAGCTGTCCCTCCTGTGCTATATATTTCCCTTATCGTCTGTGGGGACCTAATTACAGAGCCTGGATGGCTTCCCTATTCCATGGCACCTGCTGTAGCTGATGTCATTCAGGAATAGAGGTACAGCGGTTGCAGACAGATGTATCTCACTTTGCCCACTGACTGCAAACCTGAAGGATGCTGTGTGAATCCATGATTCACAATCTGAACCTTCCTTTAGGTTTACAATATGAGTGTGGAGCCACTGTTTCCAAGCTTATCAACAGTAATTTATTGATAGTGTGTAACAATACCTACCTTCATCCTCATCTGTGCAGGACCCAGGATACAGGAGGCACATTCTCTGACTTAATCTGAATGTTTGTCTTCATTTCTCAGAGAAGTAAAGTGAGGATTAAAGAACAAATTTCATTTGCTTTAAATAATTCAGCTGGTGAGTGCCAAAGCTGAACTACTCCAAACCTGTCTGAGGTTAGACACCTGCTTTTACTCCATTGGAACCTGCCTCATAAATAAATACATACATATACACACACACACATACAAACACATATACATATATACACACATACATATATACATATATACATACACACCATACATATATATACACACATACACACATACATATATACACATATACACACACATGCACATCCATACATGCATACACACACACACACACACACACACACACACACACACACACACACACA
>CAJQZJ010031511.1:791946-812338 GCA_907164525.1 Lophiomys imhausi
ACACACACACACACACACACACACACACACACACACACACACACACATCACTGACCAGGTATTAGAGGAACACCTACAGAAACTACTGGGTAAGAAATTCAAAGATCTGATCTTCCACAAGAAGATCTATATTCAGACAGTTATGTAGCTCCAGGGTGGAGTTTCAAAGTTTCTGTTTTGTCCGTGAACCCAGACTGGCCTCAGAGTAATCTAGAGTGTTCTTGCATCACAAGTCCCTGCCAAACATGCTTGCTGGCCTTACCATCTCCACCCTTGCTTGAGTTGGGGTTTTCAGGAGTATTCAGAGGCTTGAGGGGAATGATGACATCATCCACATTGACCCCTTCTTCCCCATGCTTCTCAGAAACGTGGGTCAGGAGTTCCGACTGATTTGGTGAGAAAAGATTACAGCATTTACACATGAAGATGGCTGTGCTTTCTGTAAGAGGAAAAAAAAACAGAAAGTATTGTTATTTCTCTACCACATAAACAATGATACTCCAAAGATTGAGAGAGAGAGAGAGAGAGAGAGAGAGAGAGAGAGAGAAAGAGAGAGAATTGTTGTGTGCATTGTCATCAGTCTTCTGGAGATACCTCGATGGTCATGATGAGAAGAAAACTCTGTTTTCAGTGTTTTAAGGCTTTGTCCTGAAGAGACTAATATGGACCTCCCTGCAAGCCAAGTCCACCAAGTAGCCCAAACTCCAGAAAAGTACAGTCAAGGAAAACACAACCATGGTCCTGGAAGTTAAACCCTGCCCTCAGAAGATAGGAACAGCACACTGGGGATAACTCAGCATTCCAGCCAAACTATCTCAGGCCAGGTGTAAGGAAAGTTTGACCATGGCACCCCTAAAGCAGTGCGACCTTAGAAAAGTTCAGGTATTCTCTTGGTGGCTGAAGTCAGTGGGCAGAAAAGGTCAACACCCTCCTTGGCAGCAGATACCAGGTGATCTCACCACACTCCAAGCCCATGTTTCAGTTGCCCTCTGCCTTGTCCCAACAGCTAAAAACCACACACTGTCCAGCTACCCATGGGATTTACATAACAGCTGTAAACGGTGCACACCTACCAATACAACAGATCTCTAGGCCCTTGCATTCTGTCCTGCTAGGTTGGTGTCACATGTCTCTCTCAGTTTACCTTTCTGCCCATTTTACTGCAGCCAGAAGCAGCTCCTTCCCCACAGACCTGCTAGGCCTGCTTGTTTCCTCATCCATGCCATGTGCACTCCGGCTGGTGTTGGTATCAGAATCAGCACAAGCACCAGCTCCCTAGCGTGAGTGTGGGGACAGCAGATAGCCTCACAGACAGCATGCAGAACTGTGGGCTCTAGGAGATGATGAAATGCAGACTCACCAAAAGCTGTCATTACTACCTTTAGTTACATCCAGGAAAGCAGGCAACTGGGCACAACACGCAATGGCTGGCACGTCAGAACCTGCCCCTTTCACGCACTTGGCAGCACAGCTGCAGTCACTGTTGCTTCTTTCGGCGGCTCATCCATTCCTCACTCCCTGCTGGAGCTCTCCTGCTGGCCTGCAAACATGTCCTCATCTCTTCAATTTCAAAATGAAAGCCTCTCTTGATCCTCACCCTCCCACTCCATTTTTCTCCTTCTTTTTGTAGCAAGAAGAAAATATTAGAACCAGGGTGACCAGTCACACAGGTTTGCTGGAATAAAGACCAATGCCAGGCAGGTACAGGAAGTCACAGGAAGGAGACCTTCCCTGTATTCACAGGAGGGGTCTCACCATGAACTGTCAAGTTAGGTAATTGCCTCAGAGATCAGTTCCTAGCAAATATATGAAACAGAAATTTAACATAGCAGAACACTGCTTTGTCAATAAAATGTTCTTACAAGAGCTATCAGTCAATACTTCATATTTTCCAAGAAAGGTTTAATTCCTAAGGAACTGGGCAAAATGCTTTCCAAGCAAGATGTTCCATCACAGCAACACTTTTCTTTCTGCACAGAAAGAATGTTTTCTATGCTTTCTCAACATGCTTCTCACTGGGCATACAGCAACATGGCTTAGACAGTAACTAGCTGATAATCCCCAGCCCACAGGAGAGAAAACAGGCTAGAGAAGAAACTTGCTTCCATCCCAGCAGTAGGACCAGAGGCCAGATGCCCTGTATAGGTTACTCCTGTGAATGTGATAATCATCCGACGAAAGCAACTTAGTAAAGGAAGACATTATCTGGTCTCACAGTTCGAGGGCCTCACAGTCCACTGTACAGAAAAACACAGTGTGGCAGGAGCTCAAGGCACCTAGCTGGTCACACTACCAACCAGAAAGCAAAGAGAGATGATTGCTTAGTTCACTTTCTCCTTTTTATTCAGGCTGGACCCCAGCCCATGGAGTGGAGCCTCTCACAGTTAGAATGCGCCTTCCCACTTAGATTAGCAGACTCCATATTATCCCTCAGTAGCATGATCTAGGTGATCCCAGGTTCTGTCAAATGGGCAGTATTAACATCATACCCTAAGACCTGGTTTTCAAGTGGATATGTATAGCAAGAAACCGTGAGCTGAGCTCTACCAAGTTACAGTTAAAATACTCAGGATCCCTATAGGACTAAAGCCAGTCGTGTCTGAAACAAATTCAAACACATAATGACTGACTAACATAATCACCATGGGCCACTGACTAATCTGGGGAGACAAAGATGAATCTAGGCCCAGGCCTGTTGAGAGATGACCCTCATGCCACTATGACACAGATAACACAAAGCCAGTGCTTCTTACAGTTTGCCATGGTGCAACTTCCTGGCCAGCCTTTACTAGTCTAATGTTCTAACATCATTTCACAGATATTCCCAGGGGACTGAGAACCTTGTGACATTTGGCAGGGGAGAATGACTGGGGACCGTAGAGTTCTTATAAGGCACATTAAACATCATGTGGAAATTAAATAAATATGATGACTTTTTGTATGACAGCACCAGAGAGGGCCTGGGTACCCCAGGGTGACACCTACCTCTGTTATCTGCTGTTAATTAGCATGAGCTTCCCAGGAACCCACTGAATGTTCAGTTGTTGGGCAGGGAACTATGCCTGCAATTCCATGTGAGGACAAAAGCAAGTGCTGAGACCCAGGGCCACTCACATAAATATGGGCTCAGCCAAGCAGTGTGGCCATGAGACAGGGTTCAGTAAGGAAAACTGGACTAGGAAAGACAGCCAGGACACAGGCTTCTCAGCAGGGACTTCCAGAAGTCAGAGCTCCTAGAGAGCTAGAGACAGATCCTAGAAGACACCAAATAGGAAGGGAACCCCAGCAACTGAGGTGTGAAAAGAGCAGGGCAGGACAGGAACCACTGTGATGAAAGGCCCAGCAGTGATGGCTTCCCTCTCAGAGCCAGTCCCAATCCCTCCCTCATGAGTCCTACCCTGCTGAGCAGCCTACATACACAAATGGGTCTGCTTACCTACTGTAGCAGAAAGCAGCAGCAGCCTGAGCTGCATGAGGAGACAGAGAAAATGGGGAAGGGGTACTGGCACCACAGAGGAGGCCACTAAAGGGTCTGCCAAGAACAGAGAGGGGACATGAGAGCCTGAGATTCAGGGCTGCAGAAAAAAAACACACCAGGTAGAACACTGCTAGTGACTGGAATGAGGCACAGAGGGCAGGCAGGTGAGGGACTCTGCTCTATCACTAACAATGTAATTATGTCTTCACTAACTGTCTGCCCCAGACACCCAGGACAAAGCAAAGGGCGTGCCCTCTTGAACACAGGCCTCCAAATTGAAGGTGACAGGGCACTTCTTGGAGATGTTTTTAAAGCCATGTGGGAACAGTAAAATGCCAAAGCATATAGAAGGGGTACTGTATCATGCCGTACACCTCAAATGTTAAGGATTATTAATACATCAAAATAACAACAGTAGAACCACTTTTATTTCTACAGTGGCCAGATATGAAAAAATGTATCTTATATCCAGAAACAGAGTCATAATTATGTTGTCAGCTAGCTCTGATGAAGATGTGATAATTTGGATGCATTTTGGGGTCCAATTACTATGCTCTCCTCCTTAACAAAGGAACTCAGAGAGAAAATCACATGCTCAGCACAGGAAGACCCACAGCAGCCTGGAGTGTGAGCATGCATTCCCCTGAATCATCTGCTGGCTAGAGGCAGCTACTTTGCACTGTTACAGAAAAAAAAAAAAACCCTTGAGATCCTAGCATAAGGGACCCTAACATGAACAAGGCTCTGTCCCAGCTCTCCCAGAGGGTGACAATGAACTAGGCTGTGAGTCTGAAGTCCCAAAGAATGACTGTGTGTAAGTGGCACTGTGCTCTGAAATCACAGGCTTTAGTCAATGTGAAGAATATTCTGGCACCTGGCACACCATCTAACACCCTGTGCTTGTCGTTCCTGTTAAGTCCATCCGGCCTGACTAGAACAAAACAGGGTTCTGGCATCTGTGGTCTCAGCCCTTATGCTAGCCCCTATCTTGAAGAGGTCATTACTACAGAAGAAGAGCATATACAATGAGTATATGCTTACTGGGAAACAATGGCAGACAGAACTAGAGGCAATGGAATCACTGAGTGCCCTGGTACATCTCCCTCAGACCTGCTGTGCATTAGACTCAGAAAGAGATGCAGGGAGGATCCTTTTCATATCATTAAGAGCTTTTCCCGTTGCCAGGGAGAGAGAACTAAAATACCAAACAAACAAATAAGCAGACAAACAGATAAAAAATAAAAAAATAAAAAGTCTATGTCCATGTTCCCTTTGGTGTGTTGATCGATATCCTCTACTATATAGCTAAAATCCTACTATAAATGAATAGATGCCATATGCATCCTTCTGAGTCTGGGTTAGCTCACTCAGGATCTTTTCTAGTTCCATCCATTTGGCTGCAAATTGCATAATTTCATTGTTCCTGATAGCTGAATAATATTCCATTGTGTAGATGTACCACAGTTTTTTAACCCATTCTTTGGTTGAGGGACATCTGGGTTGTTTCCAGTTTCCAGCTATTACAAATAAGGCTGCTATGAACATAGATGAGGAAACTTCCTGGCAACAAGACTCTTTTCACTGGTGGTACTGCCTCGTAGACCCCCATTTTATGAGGAGGCACTTGGCCCTCATATGACCTCTGAACTGGGATGAGGGACTGTTATATAGGAACACTCCACTCCAGAGAAGTGGGATGGAAGGGTCAGGGGATAAAGGAAAAAAAAAATGAAATGTGAAGTTTTGGCCTTTTGCTACTAATTGTCATAAACTGTTTAGGATAATTAAGAAATGCAAACTGATAGTCATGCAAGCCTGTCATTTTGTTAGGTACTATGACAGTCTACTATAGTTATTTTCTAAGCTAATCAGAAATCAAGTTGCTAAGAGACAAGCAACATTTGCTTATCCTAATATAAGAGATAGATAGGGCCTCTTCAAAAACCTCAAGAGATCTGCAGAATATGGCATTCAAAGATGTTCTCTTAACTTTAGATTTTTTTTTGATATCGAGACATGTCAACTCCTGACAGCACCCCCTATTCTACTCCAAGTAGAAGATGAGCATCAAAGAATCTCCAGTGGGAGATGACTGAATCAGTGGCAAGCCTATCTCTCGGCAGGAAAAACCCCTTGCTCCAACTGTAGACAGAATGCTGTCCAAAAAGGACAAAACTTGGAAGCAGGTAAGTCGACAACCTAGCTCTGCCAAGACAGGGTAGGCAAGTCCTTTATAATCCTGCTCTACAATCAATGTCTGTCAGAAAAACGGGGCCAAACAACTGAAGATCGATGCTGTAATGTATGGAGAGAAAATGGGAACTGTCCAGGCAGCCACTGGTATGTCATTTCTTAGTTTTAGAAGCTGCAGGCCCTGCACTTCCTATATAATCAGATATATTTATCCCTCTCAGGTCTCTGAGGTGGTTGAAGAATAGATAGCTAGAGTCTCATAATTAAATTTTGAGTTGTTTAGGAATCAAGAGAGTATTCTGGATCTAAGAAGATATTTTTAAAATTGTGATGCAAGTTAATATGAAGACTGAGTTAGATATAGAACTTTAAACTCATGGAGATGGTTAGATAGTAGAATGTTAAAGTCAGGTGCCAAATACATATGGACTGGACATTGGGAATGTATGCTAAGCCATATAACTCTCATAATTGTGGCCTAATTACCTCTGTTGTTTTACATTGTATTTATTATTATAAGAGAAAGAGCCATTTGTTGGACTGAAAGTGGGAGCTGTTGGGGAGAAAAAGATATACCTTAAACTTAAAAAAAAAAAAGGAAGGGGATGGGTGGGTTGAGGTGGAAGAGGGTGGGAGGAGGGGACTGGAGGGGGGAGTAGGGAGGGGATTGTGATTGAGATGTAACTTGAAGAAATAAAAAATAATGAGAAAAAACAAAAACAAAGAGCTTTTCTCATCCTTTCAGGAGGCCTCATGCTCACTCCAGCTCCAGACACAGCATGGGAAGGGCAGAAGAGAGGAACATCACTGACATGGACAGTGGGGTCAAGAGCCCTGGGTGAAATCTCACAACACTCTTTCTTACAGGAATATCCTTAGCGACATGTACTGTCCAAGCTATCTGGTGAAGTTTCTCAGGACTGGCTGTCGAGATTCCTGGGTTCTGCCTGACTGCATCTATGGCCAGGACTTAAACACATAAAAGGCTGAAGGGTTGGGTGGTGGTGGTGCTCACCTGTAATCCCAGCACTCCAGAAGCAGAGGCAGGCAGACCTCTATGAGTTCTAGGCCAGCCTAGTCTACTGAGCAAACCACAGGACAGCCAGGGCTGTTACACAGAGAAACCCTTTCTTAAACAAAAAACAACAACAAAGACTGAAGGCCGGTGGCAGTATACCTCTGAGGTCTGTTTTATCTAGCCAGTGTGAAGCCTGAGCGCACACAGAGTTAGGACTCTCAGGAAGGAGGCAGACATACACATGAGCCTGGGGCAATACACAGTACACGGCCAATGTCTACATCCTACACTTTCCTGCAGGGCACTGCAAGGCTGACACACACTCCTCAGCTAGAGTCTATCAATCTAATGAGGCCAGACTAGGGCAACCCAGACATGATGACAGGGAGACAGCTGCTGGCACCTTCTCAACATCCTGGACACCAAGCTCACCTAAAATTGATTTCATCAACACGAAATTAACTGAAATTGAAAAAAACAAAAACAAAAACAAAAAACTTAAGGCCAGCTGGCAGCAAGACAAGGAATGGCAGGTGAGTGGCCCAAGGCCTACTGAGGAGATGCCAGAACATGGCAAGTGGGCAGGCCAGGGCATCCTGCATAGATAAACACCCTCAGCCAAAGGCAGCGCACTGCACACCTACCATTCCAAACACTGTAGCGAAAGGTCTCAGAAATGGGGTAAATGAACTCTTTCTTCTTACTAAGACCAGCTAAAAGCTCTGCTCTCTGCAGATAAGACAAACACAGGGAAACTGAGACTTGAGACAGCTCACAACCATGGGACCTAGGGAACAGCAGAGCAGTGACATGCTTTGGGTTTCATCCTCCATCCTGCAGCTAGCCTGGAAAAGAAGTGGTGCACATCTGGAAACTCTTGCAAGAGCCTGTTTTCCACCCAAAAGACAAGCAAGAGCTAGCAAGTAAAAGAGGCACTCTACACCCCACCACAACCAAACACCACAGTAAACACTGGCCCTGGCCCCATGCCACATCCAAAGGTTGAGAGGGAACCAAGACTCTCACAAGCATCCAGCCATAATGAACATGTCAGCTCTCCATTAAAGTGCTACAGAAGGCCACATAGGAGAGGCACTGAGACCCATTAGCCCTCCTGGCCTTGGGTGGACTTGATACAGCAGCAGGGGTACCATACAGCCTACACCTCCTGTCCAACCCAATGTTAACAAATCAGTGTGGGCCTAGATTTCACCAATTCACCCCAGAGTCAGTAGGGGTAGCATGGAGCCTGGAATCTATCACCTAGCCCAGTGGGAGCCTGGACTCCACCACCCAGCCCCATGTCAAAAGAAGTGGAACAGCAGCGAAGGTGAATTCAGGCCTACTGGAAGTAACAAGGCATCACCTTCTACCCCAACAGGGTCAAGAGAGCCACCCAAGGCAGAAGACCTAAATAAGATCCAGGATTTCACAGCCCAAATAGCCATTACTCATGACCACTCACTTCCATGACTCTTCAAGAAACAGAAAAATAACAGGTGGAAGGACAGAAGGATGGAAGGAACAGACATCAGCAAGACAACACAGACAGCAGAGGCCTAAAGCAACCGCCACAAAAATGTCTTCAGAAACAAACCCAAGCAGCACATGAGATGAGTTCCTCATCCAAGGGATAGACAAGGCAAAGGAATATCAACTGGAAAATTTAGAACAGAAAATTAAAGCAACCACCACCAAAAGAGTAATAAAAGAGTAAGATGAAAGTCTTCAATGGTGGACTTAAAATAAACTGAAAAGAACAGGAGGGAGAGTTGGTGATATTGACTACAGAGTAGCAGGACTCATCCATGGCCCAGAAAGGACAACAATGAGCACAGGGACCCAGGAACCACAGCCAAAGAACTAAAACTGTGTCATCAAAGCCCGGGGGTGAGAAAAAGATGTTGAAAGTGGGGAAATATGGTAAGAAATGACAACTAAAAACTTCTAAATATTCAGAAAAATAAACCTATGGACTTAAGCTGAGCAAATCCCAAATAAGATAATCAAATAAACTTATTCCAAGAAATATAATCAGCGTGTCAGGATGGCCGAGTGGTCTAAGGCGCCAGACTCAAGCCTACCTTCCCAAGAAATATAATCAAAGTTTAGAGAAATAAAAACAAAGAAATATATAAAAATAAGGAAGAAAAAAGTAACCTATTTTCTTTCAGAACTGTTCAGGACACGGCAGATTTCTCACCAGACTATGGAGGCCAGAAGTAAGTGGCACAATCCACCTAATTTCAAGCACACTGCTGAGACCTGGGTGGAAGGAGGAACTGGGCTCACAGAGGAGCAGCCAAGGTGCTGGGCCCAAGCTCTACGCCCACCTCTGAGAGTTGGTGCAGACACTCCGATCCTGAACTCCTAACTGCATAGCCCACAGTTCCCAGGACATTTCATGTTGCCTCCGCTCCTGAGCTACAGCCTCATTGACCCAGCGTCTTCCTCTGAATAATAATGTCAGTGGAAATTCATTAAGAACCCAAATCAGTTAGATAGATTAATAACTGCTAAATGCTCAAGCATTTATCAATAACCACAAGAAGATAAAATGCTACATTGCTAGGCTATTAAATTACTCCATATAAAGACTGTACTTTAAAAAATCTCTTGCTTCTGTACCTTGATTAGCATAAATCACCTCTCTGTGCTCCAACAATCTTTTATTTGGATGTATTAACTGCAAAAGAGTTCAACAGCCAAAGCCACATCCCTATTGAATTGTCTGTCTTGTGAGAAGAGATAGCAAGAACGTCCTTACATTTTTGTTTTCTTGCTTTTCACTTCACTTTAAGTTATTAAATTCACAGATGCTAGCAGCTTCCAAATAGGAGTGGAAATATTTTAACAACAGAAAGCCAGACTGCTGTCAAATCCAACATAACGAACAAAGTCTCCTGTTGTGCAGCTTTATGCAATATAACACCCCTTTCCACCTGCCTCCCTCATGCAGTGGGCAGTGCAGCAGTCTGTAAAACACTACCTTCTTTTGTCTTCTTTTATGTGTATGAGTGTTTTGCCTATATGTATATATGTATGTACACCCCTGCATACAGTGCCCTTCTAAGTCAGGAAAGGCTATCGGAACCCCTGGAACTGGAGTTACAGATGTTTTCAAGCCACCACATGGGTCCTCGGAATGAAACTCAGGCTCTGTGAAAGAGTAGCAAACTCTCTAGACACTGAGCTATCTGTCCAATCCCCACCCTTTCTCCATCTTTAAGGAAGAAAATCAGGCTAGAATGTTTTCCTTCATTTCATTTACTCTGAAGAACCTTTAACCATCTGTGTTTATATTCCATACTGTCGCTGTCATCATCACTATCATGACCATCATTATCATCATGATCTCCAATGTCACTACCATCACCACCATCATCATGACCACTATTGTCATCATAACTACCAATTACCATCACCACCATCATCACCATGGTCACTACTAGCATCACCATCAGTGTTATTAGCACTGTCATCAATACCGCCTTCACCATTTTCATTAGCACCACTGTCACCATTATCATCACCACCATCACACTCACTAAAACTTGCTGATTTTTTTTTGATATCGAAACATATCAGCGCCTGACAGCACCCCCTATTCTACTCCAAGTAGAAGATAAGCATCGAAGAACCTCCACTGTAAGATGGTTGAATTAGTGGCAAGCCTATCTCTTGGCATGAAAAAACCCCTTGCACCAACTGCACACAGACTGCTGTCCAAAAAGGACAAAACTTGGTAGCAGGGAAGTCGACAGCCTAACTCTGCCAAGACAGGGTAGGTAAGTCCTTCATAATCCCTGCTCTACAACAAATGTCTGTCATAGAAACAGGACCCAAAGGCTGAAGACTGATGCAGGAATGTATGGAGAGAAAATGGGAACTGTCCAGGCAGTCATTGGTATGTCCTTTCTTAGTTTTGGAAGCTGCAGGCCCTGCACTTCCTATATAAGCAAATATATTTATCCCTCTCAGGTCTCTGAGGTGGTTGAAGAATAGACAGCTAGAGTCTCATAGTTAAATTTTGAGTTGTTTAGGAATCAAGAGGGTGTTATAGAACTAAGAAGATACTCTTAAAAGTGTGTTGCAAGTTAGTATGAATGTTGAGTCAGATATAGACCTTTAAACTCAAGGAGATGGTTAGATAGTAGAATGTTAAAGTCAGGGGCCAAATATGTATAAACTGGACATTGGGAAGGTATACTGGGCCATTTAACTCTCATAAATGTGGCATATTTATATCTGTTGTTTTGTATAATACTTACCGTAATAAGAGAAGGAACCATCTGTTGGACTGAAAGGGGAAACTTCAGGGGGGAAGAGGGTGGAAGGGCGGGATAGGAAGGGGGAATAGGGAGGGGTTTGTTACTGAGATGTAACTTGAAGAAAAAAAAATAAAGTTTTTAAAAAAAATTTTTAAAAAGGATGAAGTAGTTGAAGCAAGGGATTGCTCTTGCCCAGTGACAAGCTTGCCACTAATGCAACCATCTCCAAATGGAGATTCTTCAATGTTCATCATCTACTTGGAGTAGAATAGGCATGCTTTCAGGAGCTCACATGTCTCAATATCAAAAAATCTTAAGTTAAGAAAACATCTTTGAATGTCATATTCTACAGATCTCTTGAGGTTTTTGAAGACCACCTATCTATCACCATATATTTGGATAATGTTGCTTATCTCTTAGCAACCTGATTTCTGATTAACTTAGAAAACATCTTTCATAAACTATGCTAGTACCTAACAAAATGACATGTTTGAATGACTATTAGTTTCATTTCTTAATTATCCTAAACACTTTATGACAGTTGCTCTCAAAAGGCCAAAACTTCACATTGCATTTTTAAATGTACAATGCCTTAAAATAAACCTTAAAAAGAGTTATCAATACTAATGTAGCCATACATAATCTTAATTTTGTATCAATATACAAAGATATAAGAGCATATTCAATGATCTGTCCCTTTTTATCATTCCTATATTATGTCTATATCCCATTTTTTTCTCGTCTTTTCCCCCTTACATAGGAGAGAAAGAAACATACAGAAAAGAAAAAAAGAGAAATCTCTGGGTCCAACCTCCAAAACCTATTTAACAAGATCATTTAACAACTTGTAACAATCCCCCTAAATAACAACAAACATCTATAATCCATCAATTGAATGCTGTCTGAAAAGGAGAAAACTTGGAAGCAGGTAAGTCGACAGCCTAGCTCTGCCAAGACAGGGTAGGCAAGTCTTTCATAATTCCTGCTTTACAGTTAATGTCTGTCACAGACACTGGGCTGAAGATTGATGTTGTAATGTATGGAGAGAAACTGGGAAATGTCCAAGCAGCCAGTTGTCTGTCATTTCTTAGTTTTGGAAGCTGCTGGCTCTGTACTTCCTGTACGATCAGATATAGTTACCCTTCTCAGGTCTCTGATGTGGTTGAAAACTAGATAGTTATAGTCTCACAGTTATGTTTTAAGTTGTTTAGGAATTAAAAGGATGTTCTAGGTCTAAGAAGATGTTTTTAAGTTGGTAATGCAAGTTAGGATGGAAACGGAGTTAGGTATAGAACTTTAAACTGATTGAGATAGATAATAGATTATTAATATCAGTTGCCAAATATGTATGGACTGGACATTGGGAATGTATGTTATACCTTATAATTTTTATAATTGTGGCCTAATTATTCTTATTTTTTATTGTATTTATTGTTATAAGAAAAAGAGCTGTTTATTGGACTAAAAGGAGGAGCTGTTGGGGGGGAGATATACCTTAAACTTTAAAAAAAAAAGAAGAAAAGCAGATAGGAGGGTGAGGGGGAAGAGGGTAGGAGGGTGGGACTGGAAGGGGGAGGAGGGAGGGGATTATGATTGAGATGTAACTTGAAGAAATAGATTTGAAAAAACAAAAGCTGAAGAAGACAAGGAGGAAGCTGAAATTATCAAGCTCTCACATCAGCCAGTACCATACAGGACTTGCATTAAGTGGACTTAATTTTCAAAGCCATCGCCCTCTATATTTCTCCGCTGGAGGACAATATCTACTTTAAGAAATACTAATAATTTTACATGTCACTAAAAGGAAAAAAACACAGGTAAGCAGACCAACATATGTCAACTTCTTATCACACCATTTGAAAGATGCCTCTTGGTGCTAGAACTGCTTAAATCAATGACCTTCCATAACGTTTTCACGATTCTGTGGAGGCAGCGCAGGTCCAGCACACACTAACTACTGGGCAGGCTGGCTATAAACTCAGGAAAGCCTGACTCCTACTCCTTCCCCTGTATGACCTCACTTCCCACACTACACCCCACACACCAGGCTGCAAGCTACTCCTTCAAGACAAGAATAGAGACTTCTGAATAAAACAGTAACAGGTATTATCACACTCCTCTCACACTACCTGGCCAACTGCTGCCAGCCCAAAAGGTACCATTACATTTCCTTAAGACACTAGTGCTCCATCAGAAAATCAGAATATATGGAGATTATTGTAACAAATCACATTTCTACCACATGTAAGACTTTCATAATACAAAATGAACCTATTATGTAAAGTGAGAGATCTTCCTTAAACATGGCACCATTATGCCATGTACAACCTAGCCAGGTGTACAGAGGAACCCTACAACTAAGCCAAACACAAAGACATTATCTTGTATTACAGGCAAGCAAATGTAACTAGTCTAAGAAGATAGGCTACAAGCCTATGGGGTTCTAAGACGATGTGCTCAGGTCCAAGGATAAATTTAAAAATGGGTTATGTCCACACAAACATCTACATAAGAGCAACTGGCCTGTCAGGAGCCCCACAGGGCCCAGGAGATACAGACACAACTCAGCAGGATATCAGAGGGCAGCAGCAATGAAGAGACAGAACTGAGACCCTGACCCCTTGCATGGCAGGCGCTTTCATGTAGGCAACCAGCTCCTCATAGGCCAACATGGATGCATGGGTCAGGCGGGAAGGGCCAGGAGGCCTGGAGTACAGGCAAGTACAGGAAACCTGCCATCACTGCACCCTAGGTCTGGGCAACAGGGCAAAAATGATGGATCTGGATTAGGAATTCCCCTGGAAAGCAGCTAAATGAGACTGGCAGACCACAGAACTCAATACAGTCCAAGGGCTGCCAGTTTGTAGTTTCTCATAAAAGCTCTCACACCTAGGTGAAAGCTGGAAGACAGCTGCTACCTTACATGGAGACAGCCAGACAGAGTGCCCTGAGGAAAAAGAAGCATTGTGTGGAGCTTGCTGTGAGAATGAGAGAAAGAAGTGGGGACTGAGACTCCGCCCATCCACCCAGCTCCCAACACAGTCAGCTCCTGAGACAGGCCTTGGAGAGGCAGGTAATGAATGGGGCTATTTTCTACATTAGAGTCTTGAGTATTTATTCATGGTTCTAAAAAACAAAAACAAGCAAACAAACAAAAAAAACCACCTTAAATTGAAAAAAAATCATTTGGGTGCTGAGGAAACAGCTCAGTGTTGCATAAGTGTGGCCTGAGTTCGGATCCCTAGCGCCCATGTAAGAAGCCAGGTGCAACTGCACACCTGTAACCCTGGGTACAGAGACGGATGGATCCCAGGAGTTCAGCAGGCAGTCAGTGCACTGAAATGGCAAGCTCCAAATTCAGTAAGAGACCCTGTCTCAAAATACAAGGTAGAGTTAAATTAAAAAAAAAAAAAAGCAAATAGGAGGATGAGTGGGAAGAGGGTAGGAGGGTGGGACCTGAAAGGGGGGAAGGGAGGGGACTATGACTGAGATGTAACTTGAAGAACTAAATAAATGTTTAAAAAAAAATACAAGGTAGAGAAGCAATCAAGAACAGCATCCTAACGGCAACCTCTAACCTCCACAGGCAAGTGCACAAGCACAAACCTATGTGAACATGGACGCATACATATGTACATACACACATACAGGCTCACACACACACACCTACACACATATACAAACACATACACACATACATACACAAATATATACATATACATGCATGCACACATACAGAAACACACATACACAAACACATACACACACACATACACATCCGTGCACACTTTTTCACACATGTGACTACACTTGATCAGCAATGCTATCCTGGGAAGCAGCCGGATTGGTGGTGCTGTCACCACCAGTATCATCACTACCTTCATCACAACCACCCTTGCCATCATCATCACATTCATCACTGCCATCACCCTCGTGACCACATTAGCACCAGCAGGAGCTGCCCCCCCCCCCCCCCCTCCCCCCCCCACCCCCCCCGGAGGGCCCCCCCCCCCCCCCCGTTATCACCATCATGGCTAACAGCCTCATGCCCATCAATAGTAGCACCAGCAGCAGCTGTATCACCACCATCACCACTGTCACCATAATCATCACCAACATCCCCATCCCCACTTACAGAAGAGAAGCCTGAGGCTGACAGACATTAATGAGCTGCCACAGAGCTCCCATCCAGATAAATGATAACAGTGTCAAAGCTTCACCAAGACCTTCCAAGTTAACTGCCACATCCTCTGACCTGTGATGCTGGCATGTTGTTTGATGGAATACTCATAGTGGTCACTGTGAGAAATTTGAGTCTTAGTGTCCCCAGCCCAAGCAGCATCATAATCAAAGGAATAATTACAGCTTAGAACAGGCAGTAGATTAGAAAAGGAACTTTGTTTTCCTTGTGGGTTATTGCTTCCTACGGAGATTCAAGTAGCAATAAGCTGGAAAACAGGAAATTACCTCATGTGACTTCACCCAGACCATATATTCTTACTAATCTCGCCCACCACACACCTGGGGTACAGGTCCTAAACCAGGCAACAGTGAACCACCATTCAGGTAGACAACTTTTAGCAAATATATGTGCAAGCATCACCCTCTGGTGGCCATCTATGGCAGTACAACAAAATACAAACAAAGCTACTGCACTGACTTTGCTAGACACTGTTCTGCCTTATTACCCTACTCAATTAACCTTATATTTACCTCATCAAAGAAAGGCTTTGTTTGCACTTGACAATGAGATGACTAGGCCATGTAAGGGATTACCGGGTGACACAGCAGGTGGGCACACAGCAGGGACTCTATCCAAAGTCACCGTTTGGCTGTTCTTCTAGGGCCAGAATGGAATTGTCCTGGCAGTACAGGTAGGTGCAACCCTGGCAGATGAGTCAGGCCAGACTCAAGTCCAACAGACTGTCCTCATAACCAGCCACTGCCTGGCTACAACGCAAGCACGATTCTGCACAACAGCAATGATGAAGCAGGAGGCTCAGCACTGGGGCACACATGCACACACGGTTGTGAGAGATAGTATAGTGGCTTGAATAAGAATGACCCCCCAAAGGCTCATGTATTTGAATGTGTAGTCAGCAGGAATGTCACTATTTGAAAGGTTTAGAAGCATTCAGAGGTGTGACCTATTAGGTAAAGGCTTGAAACCTGTCTGTTGCATTATATCCAGCAATGTTACCCTTTGGCTCTAATTTAACAGTGTCAATTATGCAGAGCATCTGGAATGTGTGGACTGAGCATATGGATCTCTATCCCTAGAGATGTACATGCTCTCCTGGTTAACACAGGTCTTCATTCAAGATGCTTGATGGTCCTGCTTTCTAAGAGTTCTCCTTTCAGAACTGTGTGAATTCCCCCTTTCTCCCTTTGGCTATTTTAAATGTAACCCTCAGTGTTTTATGGGTAAACAATTAAAATAATACAGGATTTCCTGCACATTTAAAAACAAAAAAAGAGGTGTGGTCTTGTTGGAGGAAGTGTGTCACTTGGGCCAGGCTTTAAGGTTTCAACAGTCCATGCCAGGCCAGGCTCTCTGTCTGCCTACTGGATGCAGCTCTCAGCTACCGCTCCAGAGACTGCCCGCATGCCACCATAAAGATAACAGGCTAAACCTCTGAAATTGTAAGCCAGTCCCAACTAAACGCTTTCTTTCCTAAGAGTTGCCTTCATCACGGTATCTCTTCATAGCAATAGAACAGTGACTAAGACACTATAATTTAGAGCAGGATTTCCCAATGTGGCGGGGGCTGGAGCTTCCTGGTGGATGGGAAAAGATAGTAATGGCCTGCTGCAGGACATGCAGCAGGTCATGTGAATGCCAGTGACATCCGTTCAGCTGCTCACCTATGTGATATACACTCTATCAACATGTTATGCTTTACTACGAGAAAATTTACACAGCTAATATTAAAGGAACAGATGGAGGAATATATGGATATTCTGATTCAAAACAGCATAGATCTGACCCCAGCTTTGATCCAAATAGCTGTATGACCCAGGGCATGTGCATCTGGCCTCTATGAACTTGTGTCTTCCTCTGTGCAGAGCTATGGAGGACAGCCGGATGCTAAGAACACAATGCACCTTCCTCAGTGCCTATAGTGGAGACACTACTGTACAGCAGAAAGTATTATCACATAGACAGCCAGAGCCTCTCACTTCTCCAATGGCAGGTAAGACGTAGTCTCTAAATCTCTTCAGGTCTCATTTTCTCATCCAAATGATGAATAGCTCAAGATGTTGGTTGGAAATGTTAGGAAGTGGGAGCTGGTCTTAGGCTAGCCATATTCAAAGTCTGTGAAAACCAAGCCAACGCAAGGGCAGTTGACAGACAAGTCACCAGCCTTCCCTGCCCACAGATAACCTTCAAGGTATTTTGCCAGCTCTGTCCTGTTGATGTCTCAACAAATGTACCCATTAACGTGTGGAATTACCAGGCATCTCAGAAAATCCTGATGCGCACACTAACCTCTACAGTTCACAAAGTTAACATGTTTATTAAATGCTAGGGAGAAATCCCAGAGGCGTTTCTCTGCTGAATTCAAAGTAACAAAATAAAATGAGGAATGCACAGTATCAGCTATAATTATGGCTGGGCCAACAGTTGCATTATAATTTTATGTATACACATTTCTTCCATGTTAAAACTTGGCATGAAACTTTTAAAGTTATTTTTAAGCACTCTCAAAGTCAGAGCCCTGTGCAATGAAGTATATTCACACTGAGCAGGGTAATTATATATATATATATTTTTTTTTAATTTTTTGGCCCTTTTCAGGAGAAACTACCACAAACACTGACAGAGACAGGAACAGCCCCTGAATCCAGTAGACCTATGTGGGAACATGGGACCATGAGGCCCCAGTGCAGAAATCAATAGCACAATCCATCAGAAAATAGTTGAGGCCACCACCCATAACTCACCTGATGCCCTGAAGCAATCAAGTAAGTTTCTGCCACTGTTCGCACACTGAAAGAAAAAGTAGCCGAATCTCCATGTTGCCTGTTTCTGAGAAGGAAAGAGTAATGCCCAAAGACGGGGGCACCATGTTACCAAGTACCCAGTTTTGTTTTTCTGGCTTTGCTCATATTCCTTCTTATGAGCTACTTTCAAGCCACTGGCAATAGTGTCCCATCAGATACCACAAAGCACATGTCATCAGCCAGCAACATGCCTAGAGACATCTTCTTCTCTCTGAATATGCAGACTCAGTTTGAATGCAACAATAATGACAACTGCACCCACTGAGGCTCTGCAAGAATGGCAGGGAGGTACTGAGAGAGCTGTTGGGGACATTGTCAGCTAACAAACTACTGATGCTGAAGAGCAGGTAGCGTTTTAGATCCTAAAGTCTAGCTGGCTAGCTAGCACTACTGACTGCTTCCCCGCTTGCGTCCTCAGTCCTCTGAGAGCCACACACGTAAAGCATAAATGTATGTGCACATGCATACCCATGCACACATATACACAAGCAAAAATGCATGCATAGATACATGGGCAAACATTCATGTACATACATACATGTACACACACTTACTTCAGGGAAACAAAGGGCACAGGCAATTCAGAAACTACTAGAACAAAAAAAAAAAAAAAAGGTGACACCAAGTAGAAATGGAGGCTATAACTCTCAAGGAACTGAGAAGAAGCAGGAAAAGGTGAAGAAAAAGAGGTCAGGAAATGAGAGGAAGAAAAGAAAAAATGGCAGGTACTAGGATGGTTTGTCAGGAAGCAGGATGCAAGTTAGGGAAGGAAAGCAGATCTAGCTCTGGAAGACTTCCCCAGCCTTTCCTATGGGCCCAAGTTCTGCTCATATAATCTACCCCCTGCACCCTCTGCAGGTCATGGAAGAGGTGTCACAGAAGCCTGACAAGGCATAGAGGAAGGTCATGACACTGAAGGAGGAGCATCCAGGCCACAAAGACCCACCTGTCCTGTTTTCCTCATTTGGTTTAATGTTTAAGATAGGAGAAGTTTGTTCCCATGTGGCACAGGTACTATGGCTGCCACACAAGAGTGCTCTTGTCCCTTCCCCATATTTGAGTCTGTGGACAGGATACTTCTTGGAAGAGGGTTCCAAATAAGCAAAGCCAAGTCCTGGGAAATTTTGGCCTGACTCAGATCACTTCTAAATAGTCAACATTTACAATCAGCAAACCTGGATCTGCATACATTGTGGGTAAGCTGACTGGGAGTTGCCATGCAGTTTGCAAGTTAGACAATTCACTGAGTAAATTCAGACTTGTAAGCGACCACCTGCCAGGCAGGGTGGATTCCACATATCTCATGTTCCTCTGGGCACTATCTCTGAAGATGGTCCTGCCTGAAGAACACTGTCAAGGATCAAGGCAGAGGTTCATGCCACAGACACATGAGGAACCACACCCACTCCAGTTCAGGCACAAGCAATGCCAAATGAAATATGAGGTAGTCACAGATGGGATTTTAATTTTCTAGAAACCACATTAAAATAAAATGAAGCACACAAGATGACTTTCAATAGCATACTTTAACTTAGTATACCCACAACAGTGCCCACCCTGTAATCAATATCCAAAAGCTCCATGAGAAACTCCATCCTTTTTGTATCAGTTCTTCAAACCCAAGAATCTTTTCCACTTACAGCACATACTGGTTTGGGCTAGGAACAAACCCAGTACCCACTCACACTGTTCCCAGAATACCAGGAGTGTCTGTCACTGCACATCAGGGAGTTGTGGTAGATATGGTCCCCTCCCTGACCCCCAAGAGGCTGGGACAGAGCCTCTACAAACCAAAAATAAAGAGTGGGCTATGAAATTACCACAGCGCTGGTCACTCTCTGCAAGGGAAGGCAGGTGACAGCGGAACACATTCATCTATCACTGTGACAGGTTTAAATGCCAGCTGTGCTCGGTGCTCTCGAGGTCACAATCAAAAGAGATAACAGCCTGGGCAGAAGCTGTAGGTAGATGTGGGAAACATGCTAATTCTAATTCTAATTGTAAATGTCTGCTTTATTTATTATAAAAGCCTGACATTGTTCTTACTTATTAACTATCCAGAGTTTCAAATTACTTCCAGGAGTAAGAACTGCCTTTTAATATTCAGATATGGCTAAGGTCTTTTGTAACTCCAGAGGAGAGTTTTAAATTTAAGAAAAAAAACAGCAAGTACAGAAAGAAGTTTCCAAGGCATAACCTACCCACCTTCAGCACACCAAAAAGACCCATCTCCTTTTCTTGAAGACAAAATATGAAATAAGTCTTAGATCTACTCTGTAAATGATTGGGCTCTGTGGCCAACTTGCGTTTGGTGGCCTCAAAATTCAGTATTTAATGAATGCCCAGTATATGTCACATTCTCTGCCAGGCACAATTAGAGATGAGAAAGATACAGGCCTCCCTCTAGGAACACAAATGTAGCACTCT
>CAJQZJ010031511.1:812348-830573 GCA_907164525.1 Lophiomys imhausi
CACACACACACACACACACACACACACACACACACACACACACACACCAGTCTCACCCTCACCCTGCAGAGCAGCTGCCCTGGAAGCCAAACCCTCTCACAGCTCAGCGATGTGAGGACACAGTGGGCAAAAGAGAACTCTGGCAGCGGAAGCTAACACCAGCTCAGACCTCCCCTCCACAGAGAGGGAGAGATGGCAGCACCTGCTTTCTGTCTATCTGACTTGTTCATGAATGCAGGACCCATTCGTGAAGTCTTAGACCCAGGCTTGTTCCCGCAGAGAGGTTTTTGTAACCACTTTCAGTGCTTCCAGAATTTCCTGTCACCTACTTACTGGCTTGGTAGTAGGACCACGTCTTCTAACAGCGGATTTAACGGTGTGCTTATTTGTCTACCCTCTGTTTTCCCTAATACAATATACACTCTAAAAACATCAATAGTGTGTGATTTAAAATGTAGCTAAAGTCTTGAAAATAGGAATGGTAAGCATTACCAAAGGAGTTACCTCTGTTAAGAGCAATGCTGCACTTCCTTTGCGGTGAGGGCAGAACACTTTGTCTTCACCTGAGGACCCCTGGGAATGTGAACCAAGGTTCTCTTAGCTCCCACTTCCTGGCAAAACAGCCTGAACCCTGAGCTGAGTAAGAAGTTGAGGCTCAGGGTAGGACAGCCACCTCTGCTCAACTCATCTAAACCAGGAATACACACAGCATCTAAATGATGGATTAAAGGAATTCATAGCCAATGGAGGCCAAGTGCCTGGAAAGGAGATATTCACAGAAGCGCAGCAGGTAGCCCAGTCCTGCCTCCACAGCAGAGCCTTAGTTCAATGCCAATGCTTTTCAGGGCTTCTGTTGCTCTCAGAGACACACTGGGACCCGCCCTCATTCTCTGCATGTAGGTCTCCATATTTAGAACTCACAAATAGGAGAGGAAATAAGAAAAAGAAAATTCTGCCCTCTCACTGAAATACTATATATATATATATATATATATATGTATATGTTTCCCCAAATTTATATATTCAATACAAATAATTAAAATAAAGAAGTATAGGGACCCTAAAGTGAAATCAAGAAGACACAAGGGAACTGTTCACATTTTAAAGAAATATGTGTGACTGCACTGAACAGGAGAGGGAAGATGATCCCAAGAGACTTGGGAGAGTAGAATCTGCACCACAGCTTCAAGCTAGAGAGGAAAAGCCTGGGATTAAATAAGGAGTGCTGGTTAGCAGACATCAGAAAGCACTTAGCATATTCTAGGAAGGAGCAAGCAGCCAGGCATGCTGTGGGTATAGAGGCTTTCTTTCTACCAGGAAAGGGACGACAAATGTGTGGAGTGGGGAGAAAAAAACAAACTCTGTGTTGTTAAAATTGGAACTGGGAAGTTCTATATAAAACCAATGGCCCTGAGGATAAAAATATAGATGGGAGTATAGGTACACATAGATGCATTATATACCATACATATATAGAGATCTATTTCCTAGCTGTGTTTACAGAGAAAACAGAGGCACAAAGGCCCACCAGTGACATCCCCAGTCTTTAGCTCTCAATGCCATTCTTCACTACAAGAACCAGGTCTCCTGGAAGAAGCATCAGATCCCAGACCCGGAAGAAGGAAGAGACAGAATAAACTCAGAAAATCTTGGACCAGAAAGTGATGAGGGGCTAAAGAAAGAGCAACCATATCAGAGGAACACAGGGCTTTAGGAGCTTCAAAGAGCCCAAACAGGCAATGTGAGCACCAGAATAAACAATGAGAACGGATTATAAACCACTGATGAAAATAAGAGTCCATGACTTCCCAGTAACATAAATGGATCTGCAAAAAGAAGACTTTCTTGCCCATAGAAGATGAACTCCCTCAACTACAGTGATCCCTCGACAACATATGCCTACATGCAAACACCATGTGTTAATCTAAATTCACACAGTGTTTATACTGTGCTGTAGTTCATATTATGGTGGGGGGGGGACACTCTGTAAGAGAAAAAGAAACCATTGAGCAACCATCCTAATGACAGAGTTTGGCAGCAATCATCAATGGAAGCAAGGGCAGAGAAGGAAGATATGAGGAGTGAGATATAGTCTGACAAGCAAAATCTCAAAGTATTTGCCCTTAGGCATTTAATGACAATGGGAAAATCATCAGCCTCAAGACAATGTACCTGACCCCCTCAAGTACGTAGCATCAGTGGCAAGGAGATGACTGGAGATCATGTGTCCACTGCAAGCAGTGCTAAGAACTCCACATCATTTCTGTGGTAATCCCAAAAAGTACTCAGACCAAGACCTAACGATGAGGAAATATTGTGCCCAGTAAGAGAACAGTAATCTGCAAAACAAACAGCCATGTGCCTCAAATACCAATGCCATAAAACAGAGGCAAAGCAACTGCTCCAGACCAGAGAGCAAGGAAACACGATGCTGGAATGCTTACCTACACAGGACTTCCCTTTGTTATAAAAGACATTATGGGGACAGTTGGTGGAATGTGAATAACTGTACTCATGGGATTCTCACATTGTTACTACAGCAATGTCTCCTGATGCAGGAGGGTACTCCTGTTTATAGGAAATTAAAGAGTGGCAAGACTTAGAAGGTGGTAAAAGGACATTGTATCCACAGCTTTATCTCAAATGACACAGAGAGAGGCAGTTGGGAAAGAGAAAGCAATGTAGTAAAATATTAACACTGACTAGGTGTAGAGCAGAGGGTATATGGGAGGTTCTGATGCTCTCAGTTTCTCTGCAAGAGAACATTTATGCAAAACTAAAAGGCTGAGTTGGAATATATTCTGCAGGCCCAGTGTTTCCCTCTCAGGCCCAGTGTTTCCCTCTGAGCATCTCAAGGGGTCAGTACAGAACAGTCTCACCCTGGCCTCTCTCTGGCTCTTTCTCTCCTCTTTCCAGGCTCCTTCAGGCCAGGAGGCTTTTCTCAGAAGCTCTCACAGCTAAGGCAATCCTCACACACTTGAATTCTCACATCAAGTTGGTAAAGTACAAAAATGTCAGATAGCTTCAAACAAGATAAAGCAAAAGTCTAGTACTATAATTATTCCTGTCCTGAAATCTGTATCAATGTTTCTACGTTATATAGCTCATGTTTCAAATAGTTTGAAAATTCATTCTTAGAAAACTCTCTTTAGTATTAAAAACATGTAAGAACAAAGTCACTTGAGAAAAGATTGTGCCACCAACAGCTATCTACTGGAAACACCAAAGGCAGAGAGGCTATAAACTGATACATTTATTCTGGTATTGGGGGAGGAACCTGGGTGGGAAGCCCTGAAAGACTGGACTTGACCTAACCAAGGCATCCTTCTAGAATTGCCCAAAGGCTATCAGGTAAGGGAGGCATTCTCATGACTGGCAGTCCCTAAGGAGGGTCACAAGGGAATGCCGCACCATGTCCCTTATAGTGCATCTGCTTTCAACATGTCTACAGGAGGCCTCCCACTGACATGTTGAACACTGAGGGCACCTGCTTCTTCCTGCAGCTGGTCCCTGCTGCCATGGTCCCTGACACCTGAAAAAGCCTTCAACTGATTTTTCTAAGTGGCTGCTAGGACTCTTAGGTTTCTCCCAGGAAATGAAGGAAACAGTCTTCCAGAAGTCTCTGCTCCCACAGACTGTGGGGGTGACAGGTGGCAGGGTTGTCCCTAACGTTGGCAAGGAAGCCCTCCTGCAGTAGGAGGAGGGTTAATGCAGATGCCTTAGCAGCATCTAAGAAACCAGCAAGCCCCAAAGAGATCAAGAGGAAAAGCAACAGGTGTGAAGGGAAACTAGTTTCTAAAATGCACTTGTAAATTTAAAGGCCTAAGCCCATATGCCAAGCTCTTCTACAGAGAATAGAACAGAAAGGTGCTAGGTGTCACCTTTCCCATTATGCCCAAGGAGGACATTGCTCCTCCATCTACATTTCCCTGGTGCTGCTCCTGAAACATGGAGGCTTCGCTCTGTAATCTGAATAGATTAGGATGTGGTTTGGGGTCAGACAAATAACATGCAAATCCTGCTTTGGTCACTAGTACTGGCACCAGCATGTGATCCAAACTCTCTGCCCTTCAGGCTGTAAATCAAAGACAATATCCTATTATTAGAATTGCAGTTACAGTGGGGAAAGCAATGGCTGCAGGGTTTGCATACACACACACACACCAAAATTTAAAATGTAAAATAATAACAACCTCTTTGCTGTTGAAGAACATGTATGCTGAAAGGTTCGTGCTGGATAGGGTGTGGAGGCCAAAGCAGTAGTAATACCCAGGAAAGTTGGTACTCAATTGTCAGAGCTGAGCAGTCTATGGGCTGTGCAGGACCCCCATGGCTGAATGCAATAAAACAAGCACAGCAGTGGGTCCTGGGAGTGACTTTCCAGGGCAGATCAAGCACTACGGGCCATCTGGGAAGTGTCAAGCACAAGAACTTTCAAGGCCTCTGTAAAATCCTTCCATGAGCATCAACCACTAGGTACCAGTGGGCTCTTCATGTGACTGCATACTTCAGAGAACGGAGTTCTCAGCAAAGTGGGGCTCAAAAGAGTTCCAAGAACTGTCACACAGAGAGGACAATCGCAAAGCTAGGTTTCCTGGCCTGTAAGGCTACTGTTATCTCCCAAGGTCTACAATCCCTCAATAATCACCCTAGTAGGAAGCAAAACAAGGGAGACAGACAGAGGTAGCCTGAGCAGATGCAGCACAAAGACTAAAAATAGAACATGGGTGGATATTCAGAACTACGGCCATCTTGTCGGGCCAAAGGCTGCCAGGAGCTCTGCCAAGGGCTGGCAGCTGGAGGCAGGGCAGGGACAGGCAGAGAACACTTACCCACCAGGACTCAGAAGGGGCTCAAAGAGAACACACAGAGGCTAAGTGTTCGGCTCCTAGCTGTCACTGCTCTATCCTAGAGAAGCACTGGCCAGAAAGTTGGATGGGCAGAGGCCACTGTATGCCCTTCCTATGATAGGTCCTTCTGGAATATTTTTTCAGCTCAAACATCACCCTAGAGCAGCAGTTCTCAACCTGTGCATTGCGACCCCTTTTGGGGGTCAAATGACTCTTTCAAAGATTTCGCCTAACACAGATACTTACATTATGATTTATAACAGCACCAAAATTACAGTTACAGAGTAGCAACGAAAATAATTTTATGGTTAGCGGTCACCACAACATGAAGAACTGTGTTAAAGGGTCCTGGCATTAGGAAAGCTGAGAAACACTGTCCTAGAGGCTTTCTTGAGCCCTTCTCTGGCCCTAGGCAGTGATTGCCTTCTGTGTCTCCGACCCTACCCCATGCACTCCTGCCACCACCTGTGCACCAATGCACTTCACTGAACTTCAACACAGGACAGGGAAGTGAAGCTATCGCTACTACTCAAGACACTGAACATGTCCATCAGCCTTCCCAGTCCCCTCTCCCTGCCAGTTCCTGCCAGAGTCTGCCATCTTGAACTCATTCATGATCTCCTGGGCTTCAAGGGCTTCAGCAGACCCACTTCTCCAGCTCTGTCATCTTCAGAAAGCAAATCTTAGCAAAGCAAGCATGATAAGACACACAAAGCACAAACCTTAGCATTTAACACTTTTAAGTGTCCAGTTCAGGACACTGGGTATATTCACCCTGCTGTGTAGCCATCACCACCAGACATCTCCAGAAATGTTTCATCTTCCTACATAGAACCTCTGTTCCCATCAGACACCAATTCCTTACACTCTCTCTTCCCAATTCTACCAAGTACCATTACCCATTCACCAATCAGAAATCAAAAGCCTTCAGGGGAAAAAAATGTATCAGTACTAAACATGCACAGACTTTTTTTTTTCTTGCTAGTAGTCTGTAAATAAACATCAAATAGCTGATAAAGTTCACTTCAGTGTTACTGTAATAAAACACTAACCAAAGCAACTTGGAGGAGAAAAGGCTTATTTGGCATACAGGTTACAGTCTATCCATCATCAGGGGAAGCTGAGGCAGGAACCTGTAGCAAGAACTGAAGCAAAGATCATGAAAGAATACTGCTTACTAGTTTGCTTCCATGGTTTACTCATCTATTGTTCTTATACAACCTAGGATCACCTGCCCAGGTGTTGAACTACCCACAGTGGGCTAGGTTCCCCCACATCATTCATTAATCGAGAAACTGTCCCATTGGCCAATCTCCCAGAGGCCAATCTGATGGAGGCAATTCCTCAGTTAAATTTCCCTCTTCCTAAGTTTGTGTCAAGTTGACAAAGACAAACCAGTATACTATACTATTTAATAGCAGTAATACTGTATTACGTATTGTAAGTAATCTACACATGATATAAAGCTTACAAAAGAATGTTTGTACAGTACATGCAAATATTATACCATTTTATACCCAGGACTTGAGCATCCATAGATTCTAGAGTTGCTGGGGGTCTGGGAACCAATCTTTTGTTCATGTTTACCAAAGGACAATAATGTCTTCATAACCTTCTGCCCATTTAGAAAATGTTTTTCTCTGTTTTCTAGGTTGTGAGTTCCTTCAACACAACCACCTGCCCCCCCACCCACACACAGAGAGGAGAGAGAGAGAGAGAGAGAGAGAGAGAGAGAGAGAGAGAGAGAGTTGTGTGTGTGTGTGTGTTTCAGGGAGAATCATCACCATAGAGTACTATGGGGGTAAAGCTATGGGTTACAAAGCTCAGGCTTTGGTCCACTTGCAGCAGTAACTAGATACTGGTATGACAATTTGGCAGGCTCCATGGACAGCCTTTAGTAGACTGGGCAGCCTTCAGGCAAGGAGTCCTCCAACCCTCCCTACTCAGGTCTCTCCGGATCACCAGGCCTAAAGAACTAACTGAAGCCAAGCCTGTAGCACCCTGGCCCACACCCAGATTCTGGAACCTGACAAGATTTAGGGAGAAAAATCTAGAATGACCTCTACGTGAGACGGGAACCTGACATGGATCGCACCCCTGCTCAGCACCCTGTTTGGAAACCACTGTCCCTGGAGACAGCCTGGTGACTCTAGCCCCAGCTTCTGATTCAAATCCAAGGCAGAGACGATAACCCCACTAGGCCAAGCTTTTGTGAAAAGATGTGAACCACCTGGCTGAACAGGTCTATAGAACAATGGTTATTACCAGTCTCATTCTACCTGCCACAACTGCATGATTTTATAATGGGCCAGACCACTAAGCCATGCATAATGATGTATAGTTTCCAACCACTTTCATTATGCATCAAACTTCCGAGAATGCTATCAGAATCCTCAATATAGGGAAAGGAAAAGAAGAGAAGCCAAAGATGGATGATAGCAAAGAACAAAGTCGACTAGGGATCAGACTGAGTGCCTTATTCTTCCCCATAAGGCCTTTATGCGCATGGCCCAGTGCGTTGCTGGGACCGTTTTCACATGAGATTGTGACAGGGCTTTAATATCAAGTATCCCACAGGCTCATGTGTTTGAACAGTTGGTCCCCTGCTGGTGGCACTGTTCAGAGAAGACTAGCTGACAGTTAGTTATAAGGCCACAAAGTTGGGGCTTATGGTTTACAGTGGAGGCCCTCAATTCCAGCAAGGTGTGTCTGCTTCCCGATCCACTGAAATGAACCAAAGAATGCCACAAGCTCCTGTGACCATGGACAGAAGACCAGCTGCCATGGCCCCCCCGCCAGAAACAATGAACTAAAATAATTCCTTCCCTAAGTTGCTCTTGTCAGTTAGTCACCACAACAAACAACAACAAGATCACTAAAGAGCAGTGATGATGCACCAGAGACTGCCACAGTCTCAGAGCTCAGCACGACTCCCCCAACCCCTAACTCCCCATCTCCCCTGGCTTTTCCGATGCTGGATGCTGACTGCATTACCTGAGCCTGGCTCACCACAAGGCTCACTCTAGTTTAAGACTGAGTCCCAGAGCCACTGAATGCTCTTAACCAAAGAGCTCAGGCCCAAAATCACTGAACATGACATTCTGGCCTACAGTGTAAGAATAATCAATGCAGTTTTATTCACAGTAATCAAACGGTGGACACAGGCGCTGGTATAAGAGTCTCAGTCCACATCCCCAAACACGTTCTGTTTTGTTCTGTTTCTTCTAGACAGGGTTTCTCTGTGTATCAGAGCCCTGGCTGTCCTTGACTGGGTTTGTAGACCAGGCTGCCCTCGAACTCACAGAGATCCGCCCGCCCCTGCCTCTCAGGTGCTGGGATTAAAGGCCTGTGTGCTACCACACCCGGCCTATAGTGGCATCTTAAAACGATAGTATATGCAGTGCTACCTCATTTAACTTGCACCTCATTCATAACCAGCAATGCTGAACACATATACCTGTGTCTAATGTCTCGAGACAGAAGTCTCTTCGTCTTGTGCCTGTCCTAATGACTTGGATAGCTTGTTTTGTTAATTGTTGGGTCGTAGGTAGCGAATACCGATTGTCACCTCAACAGGATCTACAACTGCCTAAGAGACAAACATGGAGGCATGACTTCAAGAGTTTCTAAATTGGGTAGAGGTGGAAGATCTGCCCTAAGTGTGGTGGCTCAGGGGTAGCCAGAGCTGCTCCTTCAATGGCAGGACCACTGGCAAGGAATTTGGAAGTGTCTTTAAAATATAAACATGCCTGTAGCTAACAAACTAGCAGCTCCACAGGTACTTACTTACCCAGGAGAAATGGAAATATATACCCACAAAAGGCTTGTAAGAACACTCAATGCAGCATTGTTCACAGTAATTAAAAAAAAACAAAAATGGGAAATACGCACCTGGGTGCATGCTTTATCCCAGCACTCAGAGAGCAGAGACAAAGAGATGCCTATGAGTTCAAGGCTAGCCTGGTCTACATAGTAAGTTCCAGACCTGCCAAACCTACATAGTGAGACCCTTCTTAAAAAACACAAACAATGAATGTGCTAATGGCAGTAGAGGTTAAAAGTAAAATCAGGAGACCAGAGACCTGGTCTCTGCCACATAGCACGGGGAGGCTGTAGACACAGCCCCGCCTGCCAACCACACCATGTGCAGTGTGGGAGGGCTGGCAGTAGACACCTTAGAGGTCTCTTTGCCATCATGCCATGTACCATGAACAGTGGAAGGCACCCAGAGGCCCAAAAGCCACATGACCAGCCTGCAGCAGGAACCACTATAATGTGCAGGTGTGTGGACACACGGGAGAGAAGGAAGCAGATCAGTTTGAACCTTGAAAGGAGGTGGAACTAGAGACAGAGACAAGAGGAAGGTGAGGAATAGCCTTTTGTGAGGAGCCATTCCTGGAGCTGGAGGCCATGGTGAGGTCCCTGGCCCATGCTGCCCCTGACGACCATGTCAGAGTCCATGGCTATGCAGCAGCAGGGGCAAGTGTCTGTCTGTGGCTCATATTACCATATGCAGACGTCCCTAGTCTGGGACCCTGCCTGGGACCATATGGATGTCCAGGGCCTGCCATTGTCAACACTGAAGGAGTGAGTCTTATGCCTCGCCCAGGCAGCACACTGTAGCTGACCTAGGTTAACTGGCCCAGAAGGGGAGAGCATGGCCCCACCACTCCTCTACCATGAGGTAGCCAAGAGCAGAGGTGATGCTCTCCCCCACCTCACCCCTTGCCACCTGCAGAGCTGGCCACAGGGTCTTGAGAGCAGAACTGGCCCTGGCCCTGCCCCTCACCAGGTGCAGCACTCAGGAGAGCAGGCCCTGCTGGCAAAGGCATGAGTCAGCCAGTCCCGAGGGTGTGAGAGCAGAAGAGCTAGCACCTCCGGCACTTGACTGAGCCCCGCTCCTCCCTCCTTGACTGGGAAGCACAGTAGAGCTGGCTCTGAAGGCATGGGTACAGTGAATTGGCCAGAGGACATGAGGCATGAAGGCAGGAGAGCTGACCCTGCCTCCTGTGGATGGAAGCACTGGGTGGCCTTGCAGGAGCAGTGCTGGAGAGCTCACTCTGATGGTATGGTTAAGGGAGAGCAGGTGGGCTGACCAGCTCAACTACCACCCAGGTCCCAACCCAGGGCTCAGAGTTGACTCACTCCAAAGTCAGCATCACCTGTGAACTGTTGGAGTACATGAAAGGGCAGGTCCTGCTAATCCAAAGTTTCAGGGTCCCCAAGACACAAGGCAACAACAGGATAACTGGGAGAAGTCCAATGCTGATGGTGTCACAGAAGCCAGAGCCCTTGAAGCAGACCAATGACTAATGCAATGGCCATTTGCAAGTGAAGATGTATGGACAGAGGGGTATATTGTGGGACACACAGTGACACACTAAAGCTTCCATGAAAAGATGTTTTCTATGCTTTGGTTTTTTTGTTTGTTTGTGTTTGGTTTTTTGAGACAGGGTTTCTCTTTGTAGCCCTAGCTGTCCTCGACTCACTTTTGTAGACCAGGTTGGCCTTGAACTCACAGAGATCCGCCTGCCTCTGCCTCCCAAGCAGTGGGATTAAAGGCGTGCTCCACCACACCTGGCAATTACAGACAGCAGTGAGCTGCCATGTGGGTGCTGGGATTTGAACCCGGGTCCTTTGGAAGAGCAGTCAGTGCTCTTAACCACTGAGCCATCTCTCCAGCCCCTCTAGGCTTTGTTTTATTTGTTTGTCTATGTGGTTTTTTTTTTGGGGGGGGAGGTTGCAAGGGCAAAGGGTCGCTATGAAGGAACAGGAAGATGCGTGGGACTGAATGAAAGTCACAAGGAACCAATTAAAAGTTAAAAAAAAAACAAAAAACAAAAACAGGCAAACAAAAGAACCCAAAACTGGAAACATGAGATCAGCCCAGGTATTTATTAAGAAAGAAACATGAAAACAAACTGATGGTTTCCAGGTACTAGAAGATCATTAAACAAAACAATGTATTTCTGAAACTTCATGCTGAGCAAAAAAAGCTAGAAATGAAGAATTATGTGACATCCTACAAAAGGCAAACGTAAATTATGAAGTCAGCAAGAGCGGGGATTGTTTGGGCTGAGGGATTAAAAACTGGGTATAAAGGGGCAAGACATAATTTTCTGGGGGTAATATTTTTTAAAAGCCTATATATCATTAGGGCTGTGGCTTACCTGAGTACTGGCTATACAAAAGATCCACGTGCTTCCATATATTAAATCACAACTACAAAAATGCCTCCTGGAGGGCACCAGAGAGCTCTTTCCACAGGGCAAGTCAGCAGGCACTGTTCTCCTGGCTCTCAACAGCTTCCCACTCTTCAAGGTCTCAGTGTCACAGGCCCCAGTGGCCCTGTCCACTCTCAAGGCACAGAACACACCTGCAGGTGCATGTGAATGAAAACTGCTGAAGAGAAGCTGCACGTGGCTGTGACTGATCGCCTGATTAGAATTTCAGCACTGTGGAGAGACTGGAATGCTGCAAGTCCAGAAACTACCTACCTTATCTTGGGATAAGTTCTGGCCCTCCCCTCTGGAACAGCCATTCCTGGGTCCTCTATACACACATACACATATACATGCATGCACACACACATTAGAACCAACATCTTGTGACAACAGATAAAAATCTTTCAGAATCTATTGACTTAGCAGCCAACTAGCTTCAACAAATCAAAAAGCTCAGAATGCCATCAGACAGCATCTTTAGCCTATAGGAAGCTTCCCTCAGCTTGACATATCTGCCGCTCAGATGTACCCACCAAAGTACTTTAAACTTGCCTTGACTTATTACTTTCTCTGTTCACTAAAACTATAAAAAATGTTGTGAAACTGTGTCCACAATGGATCATGGGAATTTAGAGCAACCTAAATCTGTGCTTCCCGGCCAGGGTCACTCACAATGACTCCAGAATAAACTCTCTCTATTCCCCTGAAGATGAGAGGTGTGGTTTTTGTGTCATGCCTGTCTTGCCACTCACCCTTCCTGTTTGGCAAGTGTCTATTCACTCTGCAAGACCCAACTCCAGTACCTCCTGCTTCAAGACGCCTTCCCAGGACCCCTACATGGAGCCCCACCGACATCTTCAATACTTAAGAGCCCACATAGGTGCTCCTGATACCTTCTCCTAAAGGAACTGTTTTTCCACCCCGCTATGTCTGTGTAATGCCCTCAGGAGGGAAGGGACTGTTTCAGAGTTTGGCAAATAACTGATTGATAGGGACCATGTTGCTGAAGAATAAGAACAAGGCATGAGAAACGGTGGCAACTCATGAAGGCCCACTGGCAGCAATGGATCAATATGGACACCAAGAATCTGGCCAGCTGGAGACCTCAAGAGGCTGATGACTGAGTGGTGCCACACACCACAAGCTCCCTGTGATCCTAGGCTCCAGGTTCCTCACCTCATTGTGGGACAATGTCCTCTCAGAGGGCCTGCAGTTCTGTCCACTGTGCTCTGAAGCAAAGTCCCCACCTACCCATCCTGCTTCTGTCCAGCCAGGGTAGAACACAGAGGTACCAGATTCTAGAGGTCAGTGTTTGACAACGACCATTGTAACAGAGTTAAAGGGATGAGAATATTCTAATCCAGTGGGCAAAGAGACATCTGCACTCCTATGTTCATCAAAACATTAGTAACAACAGTCCAGGTAAAAAAAATCAACCTAAGTGTCCATAAGCAGAAGAATAAGAAAATGTGTGATGTAAGTATGTACAATGGAGTATGACTCTACCTTCAAAAGGAGAGGAGATGCTGAATCAATGGACCTCACAGACATAGGGAACAGAGTAGAGATATGAAGGGCGGGGCATGAGCCAAGGGAACAAATACTCTAATAGCAGAACTATGTTTTCACTTTCTGTGGAATATGCTACACATCATAGTAAATAGAATAATGTATTTTTCACTTCAAAATCACTAAAAGGATACATCTCAAATGTTCTCACCTCAAGAAATGATGTCAGACACTTGAGGAGACAGACTGGGCAAACCTAATTACCCACACTGTGCTCATAAATCACAGTGCTGTGTATACCACAACTCTGCACTGTCATGACTGTCAACTCATGATTTTTAAAACTTTAAAAAGAACAACAAAAAAAAACATTCTGCCACTCAGTGTTAAGCCCTGTTTTGCATTAATATACCAAGCATTATCTTTTCATAAGCAAATTTGTCTTTATATTTTATATTTTGTTTTAAAAGCCAACTTTGAATCTACAATAGATGTGTAAAATGTTCACTTTTCTTCACTCCAAAATTACTTTTTTCCCCTCTTCCAAAAAAAAAAAAAAAAGTTATAACCATGCTGTGTGAAGTGCTGCACACTTCTTTGGAAGCCTGTCTAGAAAAAAAAAAAAAAATCAACATGTGGCCCTCAGCAAGTACAATGGCTAGGGACCCTGGCCTCAGGACTCTAAGGAGCAGATCTCTCCAGCAAAGCCTGTGCTCTTACAATCCTATGTACAGTGACTGCCCCTGAAAGGAAGACCTGCCCTTGGAAAGTTTCACACACTGAAAGCTTAAGGGCACAAACATGTGCCAAGGTACAAATGTTACTCTAGGCTAAATTCTCCTCAATTAAACTGGCCCATCTTGATACAGAGGTTTTCAAGGGCAGCATGCATGAAACATCCATAAAAGAAAATGCAATTAGGAGATTTGGTTTACTACACCAAATTCTGACTAGGGCTGCCCCAGAGCAGCCACTAAATTCTACTTAGGGGCAGCAGTAGCTGAAAAGCTGTTATGTAAATTACTATGTTCCTGAGGAGAAAGCAGCAGAAACCTTTGCATCAGAATCAAATGAGATACCATGAAAAAGAGATCAAGACAGAACAGAGCTCTAACTGGGGCAACGACCACCCCAGCTTGTTCACAAAGCCACCCTTCCATCTCCTTATCTATCACTCTGCCCCTCCTAAGTGAATCCACACCAAAACAGGAAATTTCCCAGAAACTAGCTGCCCCATGGGTTGACAGAAGTACATTTTGTTCAGACTATGACCCTTCTTCATTTGTCATGGCTGGCAACAAAAAGATGACACATGGTCAGGGCTTGTTCTGTCTCTTTGACCTATATCCTCTCTAAAGCACCAACAGACACACTAATTCTAGATGCTTTCACAGATAAAATGATCGGTTCCGAAGCTACAAGCTAGAGAGGGGCAGTCGTGGAGGGTACTCCAGGAATAGGTCTTTTCCGTTCCCTATGGACACAGGCTCCAGCCGGGAATCATACTGACAAACAGTAGTAATCAGCCAGCTCCTTCACACTCTCTTTCAGTATACAGTAGCCCCCATTAAGAGCCTGTCAGAACTCCAGGGAACAGTGACAAAGGCCATGCAAACATACAGTTCACATTCTATCCCAAGCTGGAAGAAGTCTGACTTTTTTAAGACTCAGCTGTTAGGAATCTGGCCTCTTGCAACTGTTCTGCGCTTTAGTAAATGACCACCAATTAAGAGCAACCAGGAGACATTGACAGCGACCCTTGGAAGTCAGGGTCCAAGAGTCGAAACTGGTATCAATCACAGGCCAGCGGTCAAAAGCTAAAGGTTAAGTGGGGAGCACCAGGGATTAGTAGGAAGTCCACCCTTCGAATAAATCCAGCCAAAGAAGCTGCTTCTGGCTAGGCAGTCGGAGGGCTGCCTGGAGGAGTCGGCCCTGGGGCCATTTCATTTAAGAACATGTGGGACAATGCCCTACAGAACTGGGCCAAAGACAGAAGGTAAATTACTACTTGCATGGGGCAGGGTAACCCACGGGAACGTCAGTCTCTCATTTACTGCCCCCTCTGAGGGTCATTAGGAAACTTTCCCCCCAGAAGACTGGGCTTTCGACACATCCTGATCAAGAACACGGGGTTGATAACTGGGTCAGGGGCGGGGGAATCATCTACTTTACAGAGGAGTTAACTACGACTAGACCAGAAGGCAACTCGGACAAAGCTCACCCAGCAAAACAGCCGCAAAGGGATTCGAACACCGGTACAACTAGACATAAGCGGCTCGCCGCTGGCAGGCGCCCTGGGACCGCCTACTGCCCTAGAAACACCCGCGCGCACAGCACTCTCCTCGCTTGCTCTCCCTTAGTTCCCTCTTTTTTTTTTCTTCTTCTTTTGCGGCAGGATAAAGGCAGCTACTGAACGTGGGCCTCAGCACACTACGACGCCCGCACTCCGCCCGCCCGCGGATCCCTCCGCCGCCCCGAGCCTGCGCGCGGCCTCCCCACAGCACACCACGAGCGGCTTTCCGCGCCGCGCCCCACCCCCACCCCGTCGCGCCCCAACCCCCATCCCGGCTCACCTGCCGCCCGCGTCTCCATGGCAACGCCCCCACGACGGAGGAAAAAAAAGCCTCGGGCTCCTCCTGGCTCCCTCCCGTGCCGAGCGAGAAGGCCGGACACCCTGAGGAAACTTCGCTCTTTATTTTTATTTTTTTAGGGAAAGAGCCGGAGAGGTTATGGCGAATCTGCGGCATCCAACATGGCGGATGGACTCTTCGCCCTCCTCCCCACAGAGTTCCGCAACGCTTGCGTAGCGACGTCCGCCGCAGGGAGCCTCCCTCAGCACCCAAGGCAAACTGCGCATGCTCGTAGCCAGCGCAGGCGCCTGCGTCTGGTCCCGGCAGTCTATGCGCGGTTTTGAGCCACACCCGGGAAGGGACGCGGTGATCCCGGGACTTGGCTATCATTGTTGAGAGTGTCCTGAGTCCCGCAAAGTGGCTGGGACTGCTGCGAGTGGCCAGCACCCTTGTGCACACTAGCTTTCCCGGGACTCAGTTTCCTAAGTTGCCCATCGGGTCGGCTCGTTGTAGTTGGTACGGTTAGAAAGGGCGTGCAGCCTCACGTGGGAAGACTTGTCTTGGGCAGCCCTTTAGCGCTCGAAACTGAAGCAGTTCCGGAAATGAGACGCGGAAATGTTCCCGACGTCTGGGGAACACTGATTTGTACTTAACGGCGCCCCTGAAATGCTAGTGTTTTCTGGGAATAACCGGTCCGTGCTGTTGTACTTAAAATGCTCACCAGACAGCCCTGGCTTCCTGCCTGTACCCACACTGGTCAAGGTCGTATGTTACTCCCTCCCCACATTCAGGTGCACCTACCTGTTTGCACAATCCTCTCTGCCATAGACTGAGTTGGCTGAACCCAGAGAGTCTTGTAGCAAAGGCCCTTGGGTCTTTTAATCTTTATTCTCCCACCACAGACTGCATAGTAGTGCTACTGAATGGGCTCATTCATTTAGTTCATCACTTTTTAACCTTTGAAGTGCCTTTGGGCAGTGAGCATTAAGATGATTGGTCTAATTCTTCTGTTCTTCTATTAAGTACATGTTCAAAAACATCTCCTTTATTTCATTGGACAAGTGAGAAAGGGACTAATGTTCAGAAGGGTTGTATAGCCTTTTGAGATCACACAGCCAGCCCATGAAGTGTGTGGACGCATATTGCCATGGCCCTTGGCTTTTCCCATTTTACCACATGATCCTCCAGACTGTCAGCAAATGAGAGTTGTTCTGGTTGCTGACAATATTGGTTTTGTGCTGTGCTGCCTTTCGTAAAGCAACATTGAAATGTTATTTATTGATTAGCAGGTGGATCAGTTAGTCCTGAATGTTGTAAACAAAATAAGTTTTGGAAATGAAACAATTTGAAATATATCTCAAAACTCAGTTGCTTTAGAAAATTAAAGCTAAATTTAAAAACAGATAAAAGAAAATTAGATGGTAGTCTTGGGTTTTTTTGTTTTGTTGTTTTGTTTTGTTTTGTGTAGCTATGATTTTTCACCACTATTCCTTTCTTAAATCTACTCATCATTCAGAAAAGACTTACGGACATTGTTCCCAGGAATGGATGCGGCCTCAGAGAGGTGGAAATTAGTAAAGAATGGTAGGGAAGCCAGTTTTGTGAGTGGAGACATGAGTCGACAGCTGGCTTCTTGCCTTCCTGGGTGATTTACACTCGTGTGTGTGTGAGAGAGCCTATGAGTGTATACATTGAAGCCAGAGGCTGCCTTTAGGTCTCTTCCTCTATTGCTGTCTACCTTGTATTTTGAGATAGGGCCTCTTGCTGAACCTGAAACTCTGGCTGGCTGGTGAAGCCCTAAGGACCCTCCTTTGTCTCTCGGCACTAGGATTATAAGCTCACCACACTTACTGCTTTTTTGTACATGCTGAGGATCTAAACTCAGGGCCTCATGCTTGTACAGAAAGCAACTTACCCTCTGAGCCGTCTCCTCAGCCCTGGCTGACATTTATAATCTTTACATTTCTAGATGCCTCCGATTAATAGGGAAGCATCAGTGGAATTCGTCATAAATCACTGAGAATTTCATAATGAATAGTGTCCTGCTTTAATGGTTCCTAGAGGAGATCTGTCTCAGCTTGCCCACGACAGTCCACCTTTCAGGGTTGTTCAGAAAGGAATTTGTGTCAAATCTATGGACATGAGAAGGTGTTTAGTTATATGAGAAATGTAGTTGACTTGAATAATTAAATATATTTGTGTAAATTTTAGAGAATTATATCAATAGCTGGCAAATGCATTTGGGTGAAAAAAATTTATGTGCAAAATTTTATAAGGGGCTGATTGAAAACAGTTTTGAAAAAAGATACATATGAACTTAACATATGGGTTTTGAGGCACACAACTATTAAAACCAAGGAGAGAAAGAGTTTTAGTTAACAGTTAACACTATAGTTAACTAAATAAGGGTGTTGTCAAAATCCATTTGAAATTGTGTACAAGGTGGCCTAGGCTTAGCCTGATGTGTGCAAGACTCTGGGTCTGCTCCCCACTACCACGGATACAGTCACACCAGAACAATTGTGACCTTAGGAAGCAGTAAGGGCCCCAGAGTTCCTTTCCTCGTAGATCTCCAAACCTCATCCGTGTGTGTACCCAGTACCTAGATGTGAGTGCGACTTAACCATGAGTTCTTAAAAATTGTATGTGAGTTTGTGTGTCCATATGTGTACATTACACTTGAAGGCTAGTGGTTGCTGTCCAGTGCATTCCTCTATGGCTCTGCACCTTGTTTTCTGAGACAGGGTCTCAATGAACCTGGAGCTTGCCCACTATACTGGCTTGCCAATGAGCCTTGATGATCCTTCTGTTACCCACCTCATTCTACCCCTCAGGGCTGACTACGAACACATGCTGTTGAGCCTAACCTTTACTTTAGGGCTGGGAAATCCAAACTCAGGTCCTCTAGCTTGCATAGCAGGTACCTTACACAGGGAGCTATCTTGATGATAGGGTTGACAGTATAAGTAAGTGCCCTGCTAGATCACATGCTTAGCATGCATAATGCCTTAGAATTGATCCCCCGCACACACACACACACACACACACACACACACACACACACACACACAC
>CAJQZJ010031511.1:847657-893425 GCA_907164525.1 Lophiomys imhausi
AGCATGTAATGATCATTTTAAAAGTTTATTTAGATGGACATGCAATGTACATTTAACAATTTTAGTGAAGGAGTTGTGCTGGTCAGTTTTCAAAGTGAGACAGCTTAGAAATAGCCATGGTAGGAATGTTAATTTATTTAACTGGACATGTCCTAAAATTACTCAACAAAAGAGACAGAATAATAGCTTTGCTGCATATAAACTGCCAACACTATCTTTCAACAACCATCTGATTATAATGGCTCCATGGGGGTTGGCTGTGAGCCAGCTGATCTGGGTTGGGTTCAGCCAAGCTTGCTCTCGGGTGCAGGTTGAATGGGGACTCTGTCATAGGCTGCGCTGCACTCAGCTGGGGCATGATAGCTATGGCAATTCTGATCCATGTGGCTTCCACCTTCCTGTTTGAGGGGAAGGCAAGTTAGACTTGGTTTGTCCTTCTTTTAGGGGTGGCAGGCACAAAAGGAAGCAAATTGAAGTCCCTGTGCTTTCTCAGTCTCTCCTAATACATTGACCAAAGCAGGTGAAATAGCCACCTCAGAATCAAGGGGCTGAGAAACATGCGTGTTCTGTTTTTGGCAAGAGAATACAAAGTGATGTGAGGATGGATGCGCCTATAGGGTAGTGGAAATGTCGGGTCATCAGTGCCTTGTACTGTCTTTACCATCATATGGAAAGACAAGGGAGAGCCTTCCTGAACAAGGTAAGTTAGACTTTACTCCACATTTGATTCCCACTCTCTGTGTCATCGGTGTGACCTTGGGAAGCTTAGACTCAATCCAGAGTGAATGTTCATTCTTCGGGCCTACCTAGCATTCCTTGCTCCTCCTGGTGACAGCAAACTACTTTAATGGAATCTCCATTCATGGAATGATTATTTGTATCTCTATCAGTAGCATTGCCAATAAGTCCCAGGGTCTTGGGAACCCCTTCCCTCTTTCTAAAATCAGGGGATGGGTGGATTTGTTCCCACTGGACTTCACACAGCTCACTATTCTAACACAGAGATAGACAATTGGCCACTGCCCAATTCTGACCTGCAGTCGATGGTGTCCTTGAAACATGAGGCTTTCTGATATCATGCCTACAGTGGCATCATGCTTCCGGGCAAGGACTCTGGAGTTTGGATGCCTGAGTATGAATGCTGGTCCCATCCTTGTACGAGTGCCTAGGGGAAGGCTCAAACCTCTTAGCAGTAGAATAAGAATGACAGTATCCACAGTATGGAGCAATTGTAAGGCTTACATTAGGTAACACTTAGGAGCTGTGTGGTTTTGTTTTAGATTGTTTGTTTGTTTGTTTTTGTGAAGATATTCAAAATTTTATGCCTTTGTGAAATTTAACAGCTTATAGGTCAAATCATTACCTTTTCATTATCCACCCCACTTTTGCATTTTGGCACAATTTGGGTCAAAAATAAATCTGTTTCTGCCCAATTCAGATATCAGAGGAGCATCTGTTACCTGGAATTTATGACCTGTTCCCTGGTCTTTACACTGTGCTCAAACTTGTGCCAGAGGAAAGCAGACAGTGAAGTCTGCCCTGGAAATCATTTTTTATACAAGCAATGTGTCCTGAAAATGTTCAGAGTGTACCTGACACTATCCTATCACCAAAGGGAGCAATGTACCAGGTCAGAGACCCAAAGACAGGACAAAATATAAACCCACTCTTCCCTTCCCCTAGATGGCCAGTGAGCCTGCAGTTTCCTGTGATGTTCATTGACATTTCCCATGACTCTTGTCTTTTTAAGATGCATTTGGCATAGTTACAGCCTCCCTCACAGTTATGCTCCCCCACAGCATCCCCTAGGCACACAATTCACTTCCCTTTCCACTTCCTACCTGAGCAGTGTTCCTCAGAAGAGAGAACTATATCAGGCTGACCATCTTGAGGCAAGGGCTGCTCCAGAAACATTCTTGTCACTCAGAAACTATAAATGAATGCTTGTGTCCATCCTCCACTGTCAGTGGACAGCAAAGAGAGCTGACAGGAATGCTTTGGAGATGCAGAGGTCCCCTGTTTAGAGATAGATCAGGCCTGTCTTCAAGAGTCCCAATGCTAACACCTACACAGAATGATGGAATTTAAATGACCCTACCACTCTTTGCACTGAAATCCTTCACTTCATAGAAAGGGACCTGAAGCCCAGAAACACTATGTTCATTCAGCTGCTAGGATGACAAAGTGTGAATCCATGTAACTGAGCAATGTTGAAGAAGCTGGAAATACTTATGGTTCTTTTCCTAGAGATTGAGGTATTCAGTGTGAAAATAAGCACTGAGTTTTAAATATCTGAAGAGTTATTGTATGAAAAAGAGCTTTCAAAGAGATTAGAAGTGTACAGGATGAAATGGTTGCCCCTAAAAGCTTGAATTTCCACTATCTCTGGAAGTGTCCACAAACAGATACCATGTGAAGAGAAAGGAAGCAAAAACATGAAGGCAGAGGAAATGACTAAAATAATAAACACTGAAATGACAAGTATTGAAAGGACAGGAACAACTGGAAGTGTCCCTGACCCCTGTCGGGAGCAGGACAATAGTGCCAGCATGGAGATAGGCAGTTGCAGTAAGGTTAGCTGTCCTCTTCCCTGTGTTCCAGCAATTCCATCCCTAGGAACAGACACAGAATTGCATATGAATGCTTTACAAAGGACATACATGAATTCTTTCTGCTGACTATTCCTAGCAGCCTAAAGAAGAGACGGATTGTCCCAGAGTGGAATGAATAAACAGAGGCAAATATATTCACACAATGCAATACTTCTTAGAGCTCAAGGTTTTCTTTGTGATGACCACATAGCATTTTAAGCCTCACACACCGTATGTCCCCATTTCAGCTGCTCAGTTCTGTCAGTGTAGGGCAAGAGCAGCTGCAGACAGACATGTACAGAAATATATGGGCAGAGTTATTTCAGAAAAAGTTTACAAAGCAGATGGCTTACATACATAGTATGTTCCTTTTTGTGAAAATTCATTAAGGTACAGAGTTATAAATGTATATGAAAAGATGTACAGTTTCGTTTAAAACAGATAAAACAATTTTGTTAAACAGCTTTGTTTAAAGCTGAGCATGGTAGTGTACACCTGCAGACCCAACCTTTAGGAAGCTCAAGTAGGAAGATCATGAGTTCAAGACCAGCCTAGGCTACATACTGTGTTCCAGGCTAGTCTAGTCTAGTCCATAGCTAGTCCTTAGCTAGTATACTCCATAAGCCAAAGTCTAGGCTGTAGGGCAAGCCCTGTTTAAACAAAATTAAACAAGCCAAAAATATTTAATAACAAGTTTTTAAAGAAGTAATGACAGAGAATTGCCTGTGAATTTGTTACAGTTTACTGACTAGTCTCAAATTCAAGATAACACCATACTGGAACTGAGCCTCTATCTTCCAGTAATAAAATTTATAACTAATGTACAGTTTCTGTGTTCAAGGCACTCACAACACTTCCTCCTCATGAAAACTAAGAGATGGCATTATTATACACATTTTTATAGATGAGAGGTGGAAGTCGAAGTTGTGCACTTAGCCAAGATCAGTAATCAGAAGAAACAATTTTGATATTTAAACCCAGATCGTTCTCATTTTGACCCAATTCTGATGCTGCTTCCACAGGCTTTAAATGCTAATGTGAAATCTTATATCAACAGTATAAAAGTAAACCATAAGCCCCAACCCCAAGAAATACTATCCATCTATCACTGGGTTCTCCTGCCAGCAACCAGGGCTGCTAAATCTTACTAGGTTATGTTGCTGCCTGTAGCAAACACTGGCACAGCTAGGACTCAGTCTATTCACTGACTGACTTTTCTCTTTGAAGAAAGCATGGGAAGGTGCTGGAGAGAGACGATCACTACAGGATCCTGAGGAATGCTGTTTCTACAGTTGATCAAAGGAAAGTGGAGGAGCTTGTCAGAAGGGGCCCAAAACACATCCCTTTGGTATGCAATTCTATCCCTACCTCCTGGACTCACTCCATCATTTCCCTTCCTTGCTCCCAACATCCATATTCTTACAAGATAAAGGTGTATCCTTGTGCAATTCAGAGAACTCCATAGGTTAAAGGTCTGTCTTGTTGGGTTAGAGGACTGTTGTGTGACAAAGCTTTTCCAGGTGAGACTCCACACACACATCTACTCACCCCAGATAAAGAAACCATGACAGACCTAAGTACAGATAACAACAAAGTCCAACTTGATGAACCAATGAGTTTTATTGGGGTTTTCTTACAGGAGTATGGGTGAGGGGTTACTTATAAGAGCAGAAAAGACTCAAACGGCTGGATCACCAAAGCCCACCCCAGCATGTTTGATGGCTTACAAAAGCTGAGAACGTAACTCAGTTTCCATCCTAACTTGCATTATCAACTTAAAAACATCTTCTTAGACCTAGAACATCCTTTTAATTCCTAAACAACTTAAAACATAACTGTGAGACTATTAACTGTCTAGTCTTCAACCACATCAGAGACCTGAGAAGGATAAATATATCTGAATAAACAGGAAGTTCAGAGCAAGCAGCTTCCAAAACTAAGAAATGACAGACAACTGGCTGCCTGGACAATCCCCAATTTCTCTCTATAATGTTGAAGCATCTATCTTCATCTTTTTGGCCCACTATCTCTGACAGACATTAATTGTAAAGCAGGAATTATGAAGGACTTGCCTAACCTGTCTTGGCAGAGCTAGGCTTCAATTTATCTGCTTCCAAGTTTTGTCCTTTTTGGACACCATTTTGTCTGCAGTTGAAGCAAGGGCTTTCTCTTGCCCAGTGACAAGCTTGCCACTAATGCAGCCATCTCTAAAAATGGAGATTCTTCATTGCTCATCATCTACTTGGAGTAGAATGGGGCGGGGGTCCTGTCAAGAGTTGACATGCCTCAATATCAAAAAATCTTACGTTAAGAGAACATCATTGAATGGCATATTCTAAAGATCTTTTGAGGCTTTTGAAGACCACCTATCTATCTCCATATATTTGAATAAGCAAATGTTGCTTCTCTATTAGCAACTTGATTTCTGATTAACTTAGAAAACATCTGTGATACACTACAACTTTAAACTCATCAAGATAGATAATAGAATATTATTATCAGTTGCCAAATATATATGGACTGGACATTAGGAATCTATGTTATACCTTATAATTTTCATAATTGTTCTTATGCTTTTATATTGTATTTATTGTTATAAGAAAAAGAGTCTTTTATTGGACTAAAACTGGGAGCTGTTGGGGGGAAAAGATACACCTTAAAATTTTTTTTAAAAATAAGATAGGAGAGTGAGAAGAGAGCGGGAGGGTGGGACTGGGGGAGAGGGGAATGTGATTGATATGTAACTTGAAGAAATAAATAAATGTTGGGGGTGCGTATGCTGAGAACCTAGAGCACACTTCACAGTCTGCAAGCAGCTCAACAGATTGGAGAATGTCCTTACCAAGTGACTCTGGTGTTCAACATCTTAGAGGCAGCTTGGCTGGCCTCCGCTTATATCCAGGCAGCTCTTCTAGTCTCATACTCTTTTTGAGGGGTTTAGTCTGTCTCAGAGTGATTTTCAGCATTTTGGCTTATTTTCTCTGGGAGGGAGGGACCTAATGAACAGTTTCAGGGACTTCCTGACGCTATCTTGAGTTGTTTATCTTTAAGAGTCTTCCTGCAGGATGGATGTGTCAATCTTGGAGCAAAGAGTTATGCAGGAGAACGTTTCAATGAGTTATCAATGATTAAAAACAAGGAGATTTACATTAATACATGCATATTATGAAGTGAAAAAAAAAGCTAGTCTGAAAAGACTATATGCTATGCAATTCAAACTGCACCCAGTTTTCTCAATTTTGTGGTGGCATGAAGTGATAGGCACTTAGTGATCTATATTTCTAATTCTGATCCTTTCCTAAACTAGAAATATATGGTTCAACTCTTCTCATACTTGGGAGTGGCAGCAAGCCACAGATCTCAGTTAGTTATGTGCTCTTGAGGGTAAACAACCTATAGTCAGTACTGGGGAGATGAACAACCTATAGTCAGTACTGGGGAGATGACTTTGTTGGTAAAGTCCCTGATGTGTAAACATGAAGATGTGATTTCTAATCCGCAAGGTCCATGGTAAAAGCTAGACACATTTGTAATCCCAGAATTAGGAAGGAAGGGACAGAAGGATTCCTAGAATTTAGCCAGCTAAATGATAAGCTCTAGTTTAATGAGAGACCATTCCTCAGAAGATAAGATAGAGTTTTTGAGGCCGACTGTCAATGTTGACCTTAGGATTCATTAGGTACAACTGTATACACAGTCACGCACTAACAAACACCTACACAAACATGTATAAACAGCACACACACACACACACACACACACACACACACACACACACACAGGCATGTGCATTCACAGGGTGGCGGGGGGAGTACCAATGCTAAGCTAGGGAATCTGGAAGCTTGAATGTATTAAATAAATTTTCTATTTACAATGCTTTTAATTTATGGTAGATTTGTTGCTTCATAAGTTAAGGAGTACTATAGATAACATTATGGAGATGCAAAGATATACAACAGGCAATATATCAAAGCAGTCAAGTATTTGTGGCTGGCAGAGGTTACAAAGGAATTAGGTGGAATCCAATGCACTGAAACCTTCTGCTATGTATGATATTGTAAGGGTGATATTGTAGGTTATGACGTATGTTATGATAGCAATAAGTATGATATTGTAAGTGTGCATGTTCTGCCACATTTGTAAAAATCTTTCTAAAATTCTATCCAGAGTAAAACCAAAAGTGAACCATGAACTTCCACTAGTATCACACTAACTTTTCAATAATAGGAAATTCTAGGGTAAACAAGTAATATTTAAGAAGTTCCTTAATTATTTTTAATTTTTATGTAATCCTAAAGCTGTTCTTTAAAAGTCATATATATGGATGTGTATGCATATGTATATAATTTGAATTCACTAACAAACAAACAAAAATTCCCCTTGATTTCTGGTTTCATTGGAAAAAGTCTAACTGTGAATTTGGGTTCATGCTCCTAGACTATCTGGAATCCAATAGACTCAACCCTCTGGAAGTATAGCTTATCCTATGGGGCTCCCTCCTGTAGAACAACTGTATTTTGCCATTGCCCTAACAAGCCGGTGTTACCCTCTAGTGTCTCCATCTAGCTTTTGGAACTTGGGATCTGCAGGTTAAAGTATGCAATCCATTGTGGTTGGCTTCAAGGGATCGTGCAGATCTCAATGATGCTTACAGATCATCCTGCCCCTGGGGTGTCAACTGGGGCTGAACATGGACAGAGCTCTGTGCCCCTGCCAGTCACGTCTGAACTTCCTGGATATGATTTACTTCAATAACGTGGCCTGTGGGTGACATACATGTACCAATCAGTCTAAGGCTTTCCTCTAACAGAGATGGAAACTGAGGCTCAGAAAGCAACTAAAGTAGGTTGCTGTGAGGTGTAGATTGTGCTATTTGCTGATTGTCCTTCTGAAGTTCTACTAGGCGCCCTGGCTTTCCTTCTGTTTCTAGTCCACAGTCAACCACCAGAGCACCCCTGTTTCAGGTGTAATGACAGTGTGAAAGAGGTCCCTGTTATGGAACACCCTTTGCATCTGCCCACAGCTACCTGGGTTACTAGACAAACTGTCCTTTTGCCCTACTTCTCCAAGAGGCCATCAATTCTGATTGAAGGCCATGACTTTTAATTGAAAGGAGATGCAAGTGTGAGGCATGAGTAACATTAGTCCATGGATGCCTTTGGATGAAGGGCCCTGTGTAAAATTTCACTTTCAGAGTGCTCACCCTTGCCATGGGTGTGAGAGGCCCTTCCTGATATGAAATGCCCTTGAGGACTCTTACCACACAGCTGCTTTGAGTGTCTGGCCTGGAGTGCAGAGCGTTCAGTCTGTCAGGGTGCCACCCACTCTTAAGTGCTGCAGCAGCTCCTCCTGCTACTCCCAGCTCCCCAGTGGCTGTCTCCTCTTCCAGTTTCTCCTGTTAGATCACCTTCATCTTCTGCCATATCAAGGTCCTCCCATTTAAAGCTGTTCCTAAACTCTGACCAATCTTTATTTTCAGGAAAAAAGTTTTCACTTCTCTCAAATCTTGTTGCTCCCCTAGAGTGCCTTCTACCATCCCAGTACCTTACTTTTAAATTTATGTTATTTTGTTTGTTTGTTTTTGAGAATTTCATGTGTGAGTACTAAATTTACATTCTTTCTCTCCTCCCTCCTACCCTTCTCATGTCCCCTACACAACTTCTTAATTCATGGACTCATGATTGTATGTATATGTATGCATGTATGTATGTATGTATGTATTTGGAGTTTAGTGAATGAGATTGAATAACCTATCAGGGAGCTCACCCTTAGAAAAGACTGGTTCTTCCCATCTCAACAGCCATTAATTGCCTATAATTCTTCATCTATGAGTAGGATTTCATTAGACTTCTCCCAACCACAATGGCATGTCAACTGATGTCATTTTTCATGTCTGGTTTAGGTAACTGTATTGTTAAGGTTTCAAGGGTGTAGCTTCCCTGTCATTTCTAGGAGTCATTTTTTTTTAATTTAAATTTTTATTGACTCTGTTAATTTTACAGCTTGCATCAAATCCCACTCTTCTCCCCATTCCTCCACATCTGCTTCTACCCTTTCTACCTCCCATCAAAAGAAAACAAAAAAATAAAATAAGAAAAAAAAATCTAGCCATGGAAGTTCCAGTGTCTTGGTGTGTCACACAGTATACCCTTTTGCCCAAACAACTATACTTGCAAATGTTCATTGCAATGAGTCATTAGTCTGGTTGAAGGCCTCTGGCTTCTGTTACACCATCAATATTGGATCCTCACTGGGGTTTCTCTTGGATATTATGTTCTTGCCCTGTGTCATGGAGATCCTGCAGCTTTGGATCTTTGGACCAACTCCTTCATGCACACCAGCAGTTCATAGATGGTGTAGATGTTGGGGTGGAGCAACTCAAAGCCCTGGGTCTGGGTTTGGGGCTAGGTGGTAGCTGACTGAGCTTGTCAGACTGCCAGATCTCTCATACCCACACCACCAGGGCGAGCTCTCCAGCACTGCCTGGGCTAGCTCATCCAATGCTGCACCCCGCAAGGGACAGAGTCAGCTCTCCCACTCTCACACCATCAGGACCAGCTCTATCCTGTTGCCCAGGTGAGGTGCAGGGCCCACTCTCTGGAATGCTGCAGGAGGTGAGGGGCTGGGATAACTCTCCAACTGTCATGACCCCAGGGCCAGTTCTCCCACCTGCTGGAGGTGGCAAGGGGGCCCGAGGACTGAGTGAAGGTGGGTATCTCTCTCTTGCCCACACTACCTAAGGGAGACTAGTGGTGGGAATAGCTCTCTAGGAGACATTCTTACAGCACATGTCCAGGTCCTCTGACTCTTAACGATCTTTTTGCCCTCTCTTCTGCCATACTCCCTGAGCCTTAGGTGTAAGGGGCTATGTTGCAAATGGATCAATTGGGGCTGGGAATTCTGTGTTTTCACCAGGTGTAGCTGTCTGCAATGGTTTCCATCTACTGCAAAAAAAAAAAAAAAAGCTGCTTTTATGGGAGTAAGAGCAATATGTCTCTGTGGGTGTAAGGATATGTATATATAATGCAATTACAGATTATGCTGGTTTAGGGACGTAGCACTACTTGGTTCTCCTCTAAACTGAACTGTGTCACAAAGCCTCAGCATCCCACAAAGGTTTATAATCAATCATACCCAAAAAACTGCAGGGAGCTGGCCTTCATCTTCGTAGAAAAAAAAAAAAAACTGCTAAGACAGACAGGCATAGTGCCAAGCCACACAGGAGGGAACATCAAAAGCTACTCCAGAATTAGGTTGACAGTTCAAAGAGGCTATAACTTGACCCCAGTCGTGCATATCAACTACCTCCTCGATGGAAGGGGCATATTCCCTATGGAGGGCACAGCATGGCACAGGCAGAGTATGATAGAACACTGTGTGTTGAGGAGGAAGACCGCTGGCTTAAGGGTGCTGGCATGCAGCTATGCCCTGAACAGAGAGACATTTTCTAACCAAGAAAGAACAAGCACATGCAGCTGCCCAGTGGAGGGCATTAGGAAGGGGGAGGGCAGCCTAGAAACCCAATCCTCTTATCAGATCAGCCTGCTCTGTGCCACCACCATTCTCTGCTCTGTCCCCCATCAGCAGCAATTCAGCAGCCAGGTCGTGTGAAACACACCTGCCATTTGTTCTGTGCTCAGCTCATTCTGGCAGAAGTGACATCACATGGGTGCAAGTGTCTGCTTGTCACCTGCTCTTACTGATGCTCGATTAGGATGGGCTATCTGACTTTTGAACCTTATATACAATACCATGTGACTTGGGCTCTTAAAATCACTCAGAGTTAGTAGCAAGATTGTAAATATTTTAGAGCAGGCTTTGGGGGGATTTATTTATTTCTGTTTTATTTTTTAATCAAGGCTCATGGCTTAAGGAATATGTGAGGATCTCAAAAATTATGTACAAAATCTTGGTGCTATGGGTGTTTTCTGAGGAAAAGACTGCCAAGCTTTTGCCTGAGCCCTAAAGCACATGTAACCCTTTATATTAGAGCAATTGCAAATCAACTCTCTCCCACAGTCATGGTGTCTTTTGCCAAAGAGTACCATGTGGTGGGCAGCAGCTGTGTCAAACTGTGTCAGCATACCAAGACTCACTTAACAAACAAAAAACCTACTGCAAGCTACAAATTAAGATGGAACAAAGCTTTAATCCTTGACAGAACTGGACTATCTAGTTTAGCTATTATGAGAGATTTGATTGGCTTTTCTCAAGCATCTACTCCCCTCCTATATGTGTGTTTGTGTGTGCATTCTGATTTTATTACCCCTTTATTTACCACTGAGTTTCCTCTAATCCTTGAGACTAGAAATGAAATACTGAGAAACTAGGGTAACCTGAGGAGTTTCTTTAAAGTGAAATCAATAAATCAGTCACAGTGCCTCTGGTGGAGATTAGATGTATATTGTGCCATTCCTATCAAAGCAAAATTAACTCTAGAATCTCAAGAAGGAAGAACATGCTTTTCACAGAATCCATGATTATGCCAAATAAAGCACAGGTCATGATCTTTTAAAGTAAAACTAAGAGCAAATTAGTCAAACACAATCCCAGAACAAATAGCATCAGGTAAAAGGGCTAGGGTATCTCATCCACCAGATCTGATTTGTCAACACATCTGAAAAGATTATTAAGAACAAGCTGGCTGGGTGTGGTGGCGCACGCCTTTAATCCCAGCACTCGGGAGGCAGAGGCAGGTGGATCTCTGTGAGTTCGAGGCCTGCCTGGTCTACAAAGTGAGTCCAGGACAGCCAGGGCTACACAGAGAAACCCTGTCTTGAAAAAAAAAAAAAAAAAAGAACAAGCTGTAAAGCCATTAAAATTGGTGTATATCTCCTTTCATTCCTTCTCCCTGCTCTCTCTATGAGAACAAAATTAGTCCTGATCTTACAAATGGTCATCACAGTAAGTTTTTATTTTTAATGATTAAAGGAAAAAGATAGGACTCAAAGGTGTAACTCCATTGATCGGGCATTTACTTAGCATGTACAAATCCATGGGTTCCATCCTCAGCATGACTTAAGAAGGATGTGGTGGCACATGTCTCTAATCTAATCTTCTTGATGTCTGCATTAAGAAGAGGTGGAAGCAGTAGGATCAGAAGTTTAAGGTCATCTTTGGCTACATAACAAGTTTGAGGCCTATCTGGAATATATGATAGCCTATTCAGAGAGGGAAGGAGTGAGTTATTCAATAGGATAGAGAGGGAGAGAGAGAGAATGAGAATGAGAATTTAGGCTTGGAATCCAGAGCCTCTTCGTCACTACTGATTCCTTTTCATCTTTCATCCACGTTCAAAATGCTTAAGTTCTTATCTGTGAAACACAGCCCTTGCCCAGTCTCTTCTTCTTGCTGCTCTCTTTTCCGTAGAGACCAAGTTCTTACTCACTGAGCACTTATTCTTTCAAGTCTCATTTCTCTGCCTTCTATGTCCATACTCTGGACAAGGTCTTCTGGAACCTCCTGGTCATAGAGTCTTATGACGTCCTCTGGAATCTGTGGTACCTGGCTCTCCCATGCACTGCCCACCTCCATTACCTTTGTTTCTCTCTTGGATGATTCCTAAATGTAGGTGTTTCCCAGGACTCTCTCAACACATCCCAGTTCTTGCTGCACACACTCTTTAGGGTGGAAACATGATCACAGATTTACTCACCATCTGTATTAGTTGGAGCTCTCTAGAGTAGGTTTGCTGACATGACCAAAGGTCTCACCACGGCCAACTGTGGGCTACCAGCAGAGAAATCAGTAGATGTTCAACCTAACAAGTGAGGCACCTCAGAGTAAGAAGCTGAAGGCCTGAAATTGGGGGCCTGCTGGAGCAAGCCCACATCCAAAGATAAAGAATCTGGCAATAATGTCTATGGGTTACAGCAGCAGCAAACATGCATCAGCTCTGGAAGGATTGGTGTGCATCTAACTTGACTGGCATCCCAGTCAAGTTGAAAACAAAATTAACCACAATATTATCCTATATCAATACATTCTACAGCCATATCCTGTCCAGCCTCTCTTACTAACTCTGGATAATAAACCATGCCTACTGGGCTATCCCACCAGCAGCTCCAAAATGAATAGCCCAAATCATAACTCAGTATCTTCTCCAGCCTTGCCTTTTGTGCTCTGGCCCCAATGCCAGTGGATAGCTACACAGTGTACCAGTTATTCAAGAGATAAATAAGAGTAGTATATTTTATCTTTCTCTGCTTCATCAACCTCCTCTCTTACCCAGTCATTTGATGTAAGCAAATAAGAATTCTGGGCAAAACGGATTTCATCAGGGGATAAGAAGCTAAAGTTGGCTGGGTATGGTGGTGCACACCTTTAATCCCAGCACTCGGCAGGTAGAAGCAGGCAGATGTCTGTGAGTTCAAGGCCAGCCTGGTCTACAAAGTGAGTTCAGGAGAGCCAGGGATACACAGAGAAACCCTGTCTCTAAAAACCAAAAAAAAAAAAAAAAAGAAAGAAAGAAAGAAAGAAAAAGGAAGCTAAAGTTCTGCCCCCCCCTTAGATGCCTCATAGGTCTTGGATTCAAAATCCCATTGAATGGAGTCCCTTAATGGTTAGCTGTTGGAACACGAGCCAAGAATGGAATTGTGTGAGATATCTGAGTCAAACTTGTGAGAAAACTCCAATAAACCAAGACAAGAGTCTTGTGACCTCAGTTTCTTCAAAAACATGGAATTGTTCTTGGATCATGCTTTTGTGCCCCTCCCAGGTGTAGTGGATAGGAGTGAGTTTACTTCAGATTATTTGTTACTACTGGCTGTTATTATTTGTTTATACGCCTCTATGGGAAAAACCTGTTTTCGCCACATGCAGCTGGTTGCCACATGCAACTTGCCCTTGTGACTGTACACTTTTCTCATGTGACTATTTTACTCCTCAGGGGATAAACTGGCCAAGACTCTGAACAAAGTTGGCTATTGCATGAGATTTTAGTCCACTTCACTTATCAGCTCCATTCTCTCCCGTCTCACCACCTCTATAGCATTAAACAGTTACAAATAGCAGCTTTACTATATTTGATCACAGAAAGTGTTGTGAGGTTGCAGATGCACTTCAGTTGGCAGACTGTTGGCCTTGTGTGTAAATGGCTACAGTCCCCATCACTGCATGAAATCAGCTCGATGGAATGGGCCTGTCATCGCAGCATTTGGAATTTGGAAACAAGAGGATCAGAAGTTCAAGGCTAGCCTGGGTTATGTAAAACTGTATGTCAAAGAAATAAATCATCACAAACACAGCAAAAATGCCTGTGAGATGCACATATTATTACCATTATTTTTCCTACTTCACACATAAGGAAATGGAAACTCAGAAAGGTCACATAATTCATAACTTCCCCAAGTCACAGATCTGTATAGTATTGGGAAGTAGGTTGGCTGCAGAACTGGCTGCCTCCAAGGCCTCTCTCTGCTGGATTCCATTCATGAGGTTCTGTAAGGGTCAAGGAACAGATTCCTGAACCCAAATGTGGGGCAACCGAGGAATCATCAGGAACTCGGGAACATTGTAAAACAGAAGAGGATTTTATTAATCAGAATGCTGAGGTCACTCTCAAAGCTTCTCTACGCAAGGAGAATGATGGGACCCTGAACAGAATTTCAGTTCAGGTTAAATATGTTTCAGCAAGGCAGAATCAAGCATCATCAAGTAACAGTACTTTGATTGGCTAGCATAGGTGACCTAGGATATGAGGTGGGGATTTCCAAACTCATGACTGTTGGCAACCAGTGGTTTCTGCTGTTTTCCCTGTTGCCCTTGGAACTGGCCTTACCCAAGCCGGATCTTGGCCTCCTGTTAATGGTTAGAGTTTCCAAGCCCTGGGAGGTGATAGAGATAGATTCTGGGGCAAGTTGACAGGCAGCTCAGGGCCTACTCAAACTTTCCAGGCTTCTAAAGCCTAACTAAAGTTTGGTCAAGTGAGTTTGGTCCTAACAGGCCGATCATTTCCTCACCCCAGACCTTTGCAGACATTCTTCCTTCTCTCTGAGACTCTTTTGCCTGCTACGTTACAAGGCAGACTATTCCAGATTTCATGACTGATTGAAATTCTGTCTTAATTTGAAATTCATCATTCTGAATTTCATCTTCATTCTGCTACTTTAGAAAATTCAGAAGTTAGCCATGAAGTACAGGATAACTATCCTACAACCAACAAACCAAAAGGAACAGGAACATGGACTTTGTTACCTGTTAATGTGACATTTGACCTAGTGGAGCTCCCATGTAGGCCCCCAGTGCAAGAGGAAGCTCTTAGCCCTCATATGACTGATGAACTGAGAGGGCTGATATGTAGGGGCACCTCACACCGGAGGAGTAGGATAAGTGGGAGAGGGGTGAGAGGATGGGAGGGTGGGACTGAGAAGGGTGGAGGGAGGGGGTTGTGATGGAGATGTAACTTGAAATAATAAATAAATGTAATAAAAAAGAGAAAAACAAATTCAGAAGTGATTTGCCAGCCAATGAAAAGAAGCTTCTGGTGTCCATTCTAATATACAATAGCTGTCTTGTTCTAAGACTGTATTTAAAAAAAAAAATTATTCGTGGAGATCCAAGATGGCGCCAACCATAGAGCAGTGCATCTGAGTAGTAGATGAATGAGATTAGTCACTGTGGAGTGAATGTGAGGTCCCCTAGCCGACAGTGAAAAACAGACGGTCTGATTTCCCACGGCGAACATTGAGACCAGTCACCAGGTAAAACAGCCCATGCAGTTCCCCTGGAACACCACCCTGAGATCAGCCAGCTCCGTCACTGGTCTGGAGAGGAGCTCCGGCTAGAGGAGATCTAGCCCAGGAGTGAATCCAGCCCACGGCTCCAGCCACAGACAAGTGGCCCCACCTGTCTGCCTGATATCCAGCCTGCACACGGACCTGTACACCCAAGAGGGAAAAACAGCCGCACCACAAGAGCAAAGGCAAGTGAGATTTTTTTCCAGAGTTTCCAACATGGCAGCACAGTGTGCACTCTAGCGGAGAGGCAGAGACCTAACCCAGTCACAGCAAAGCAATTAGGAGCAAAGACTGACTACAAAAAGAGCCTGCCACTGTGTGTTCTCCACAAATACTGGGGTGGGTGGGTCACTCACCCTAGCACCCAATCATCTGAGGCAGTCAGCAACAGGCACACTGAGGCCGGCACCCATTGTGGTTGGAGTTCCCTGCCTGCACTGTCAGCCTAGCTGGGGAGCCAGAATGAATGAGTCAGTGAGAGGAGAACAGAGACCCAATCACAGTTCTACCTGCCTTTTTGAGGAGACCTGCCAGCTCCCAGGTTCTCAGAGGCTAGCCCTCTCCCCACTCCAATCCCCTCTATATTGGTCCAATTGGGTCACAAGCAGTTGAGGAGAGCTGCAGTCACCCTCTTCTCTACGAGCCAGTCAGTCTATTGCAGGAAAATGCCCACCATCTGGAGGTAAACACCAGGATCTCAGGATCAGCCAACCCCCAGGGAAGGAAGTTTTCCTGAGCACCCAAGGTCAGCTGACAAAAGAAAGAAACAGACAACACCTGGGTCAATTGGATGACAAAAGGTCAGTGCAAGAACATGATAAAAAAAAAAAACAAAACAAAACAGTAGAATGTCTCCAGATCCTAGCAATAATGCTACAGACAACTCTGGACAGCCGAACATGATTGAAACGAAGGAAAATGACTTTAATCCTACACTTATATTAATAATAGAAGGCCTAAGGGAGGAAATAAAATACCTCAGAGAGCAACAACAAAGTACTGCAAAGGAGGTGATGGAAATGAATAAAGCACTTAAAGGAATGGAAGACCTGAAAAGAGAAGTTGAAGCAATGAAGAATATCCAATCGTAGACATCCATAGAACTGGAAAAACCTTAAGAAAAGAATCGGAACTACAGACACTAGCATCACCAACAGAATACAAGAGATGGAAGAAAGAATTTCAGGCTCAGAGGATAAAATTGAAGAAATTGATACATCTGTCAAAGAAAATGTCAAATCTAAAAGAGTCCTGACACAAAACCTTCACGAAATCAAGGACACAATGAAAAGATGAAATCTCAGAATAATAGGAATAGAAGAAAGAGAAGAGTCCCACCTCCATGGACCAGAAAATATCTTCAACAAAATCATTGAAGAGAATTTCCCAAATCTAAAAAAAGAGATGCCTATAACTGTACAAGAAGCTTACAGAACTCCAAATAGATTAGACCAGAAAAGAAAATCTTCCTGCCACATAATAATCAAAACACTAAATGTACAGAACAAAGAAAGAAGTTTAAAAGCTGCCAGGGAAAAGGATCAAGTAACATATAATGGCAAACCTATCATAATCACACCTGACTTTTCTTCAGAGACTCTAAAAGCGAGCAGGGCCTGGACAGATGTCTTGCAGACCCTAAAAAACCACAAACGCCAGGCCAGACTACTATTCCCTGAAAAATTGTCAAACGACATAGATGGAGAAAACAAGACATTCCATGACAAAGCTAAATTCAAACAATATCTACACACAAATCCAGCTCTACAGAAGATGTTGGAAGGAAAACTTCAACCCAAAGAGGTTAGCTACACACAAAAAAAGCACAGGAAGCAAAAAGCATGCCTGCAGCAAAACCAAAAGAAAAGAAGCTCACTCACATACTATTTCCACCAACATCAAGATGGCAGGAAGTTACAATCACTGGTCATTAATATCTCTCAACATCAATAGATTCAATTCCCCAATAAAAAGGCACAGGCTAGCAGAATGGATGTGAAAACAGAATCCCACATTCTGCTGCTTATAAGAAACACACCTCAGCAAAAAAGATAGACATTATCTCCAAGTAAAGGGCTGGAAAAAGATATACCAAGCAAATGGACCCAAGAAAAAAGCTGGAGTAGCAATTATAGTATGCAACAAATTGGACTTTCAACCAACATTAATCAAAAGAGATGGGGAAGGACACTATATACTCATCAAAGGAGAAATCCACCAAGATGAAATTTCAATACTAAACATTTATGCCCCAAATGTAAGACCACCCACATTCATTAAAGAAACACTACTGAAGCTCAAATCCCACATTGAACCTCACACATTAATAGTGGGAGACTTCAACACACCACTCTCACCACTGGACAGATCAACAATGCAGAAACCAAAGAGAGAAATAATGAACCTCACAGATGTCATGAATAAAATGGACCTAATTGATACCTGCAGAACATTTCACCCCAAAACAAAAGAATACACTTTCTTCTCGGCACCTCAAGGAACCTTCTCCAAAATTGACCATATACTCTGTCACAAAGAAAGCCTCAACAGATACAGGAAAATTGAAATTACTCCTTGTAACTTATCAGACCATCATGGAAAAAAGCTCGGCTTCAACAATAACAAAAACAACAGAGAGCCTGCAAAAACATGGAAACTGAACAACTCTCTCCTCAATGACCTCTGGGTCAGGGAAGAAATAAAAAAAGAAATTAAAGTCTTCTTAGAACTCAATGAAAATGAAGGCACAACATACCCAAACTTATGGGACATATTGAAAGCAGTGCTAAGAGGAAAGTTTACAGCACTAAGTGCCTTCAGAAAGAAACTGGAGCGTTCCTATACTAGCCACCTAAAAGCACACCTGAAAGAGCTAGAACAAAAATAAGCAAACACTCCCAAGAGGAGCAGATGAGAGGAAATTATCATACTCAGGGCTGAAATCAACAACTTAGAAACAAAAAGAACAATACAAAAAATCAACAAAACCAAGAGCTGGTTCTTTGAGAAAATCAACAAAATAGACAAGCCCTTAGCTAAACTAACTAAAAGACAGAGGGAAAATACCCAAATCAACAAAATCAGAAATGAAAAGGGGGAAATAACAACAGACATTGAGGCAATCCAAAGAATCGTTAGGTCCTACTTCAAAAACGTGTACTCCACAAAATTGGAAAATCTGAATGAAATGGATGATTTTCTTGATAGATTCCACCTACAAAGGTTAAATCAAGAACAGGTAAACAAATTAAACTGTCCTATAACCCTTAAGGAAATAGAAGAAGTCATTAGAAGTCTTCCAACCAAAAAAAGCCCAGGCCCAAATGGTTTCAGCACAGAATTCTACCAGACATTCAAAGAAGAGCTAACACCAATATTCTTCAAACTCTTCCACAACATAGAAACAGAAGGAATACTGCCAAACACATTCTATGAGTCCACAGTTACCCTGATGCCTAAACTTCACAAAGACCCAATGGAGAAAGAAAATTTCAGACCAATTTCCCTTATGAACATGGATGGATGCAAAGATACTTAATAAAATACTTGCAAACCGGATCCAAGATCACATCAAAAGTATCATACACCATGATCAAGTAGGCTTCATCCCACGGATGCAGGTGTGGTTCAACATTAGAAAATCCATCAATGTAATCCACCACATAAACAAGCTGAAAGAAAAGAACCACATGATAATCACATTGGACGCTGAAAAAGCTTTTGACAAAATGCAGCACCCTTTCATGTTAAAAGTATTAGAGAGATCAGGTATATAAGGACCATATTGAAACATAATAAAGGCAATTTACAGCAAGCCAATAGCCAACATCAAACTAAATGGAGAGAAACTTAAAGCATTTCCTCTAAAATCAGGGACAAGACAAGGCTGCCCACTCTCTCCATATCTCTTCAACACAGCACTTGAAGTTTAGCTAGAGCAATAGAAAAACTAAAAGAGATCAAGGGGATACAAATTGGAAAGGAAGAAGTCAAAGTATCCCTATTTGCAGATGATATGATAGTATACATAAGTGACCCCAAAAATTCCACCAGAGAACTTCTACATCTGAAAAACTCCTTCAGCAAGGTGGCTGGATACAAAATCAATTCAAAAAAAAATCAGTAGCCCTTCTTTACACAAAGATAAATGGGCTGAGAAAGAAATAAGGGAATCAATACCCTTCACAATAGCCACAAATAATATAAAATACCTGGGGGTAACTCTAACCAAGCAAGTGAAAGACCTGTATGATAAGAACTTCAAGTCCCTGAAGAAAGAAATTGAAGAAGATATCAGAAGATGGAAAGATCTCCCTTGTTCATGGATAGGTAGGATCAACATAATAAAAATGGCAATCTTACCAAAAGCAATAGACAGATTCAAAGTGATTCCTATCCAAATACCAACTCAATTTTTTACAGATCTGGAAAAAACAATTCTCAACTATATGGAATAACAAAAGACCCAGAATAGCTAAATCAATCATGTACAATAACAGAACATCTGGAGGTATCATCATCCCGGATTTCAAGCTGTACTACAGGGCAATAGTAATAAAAACAGCATGGTACTGGTATAGAAACAGACCAGTTGACCAATGGAATTGAATTGAAGACTCAGAAATAAACTCACACACCTACGGTCACTTAATTTTTGATAAAGAAGCCAAAAACATACCATGGAAAAAGGAAAGCATCTTCAATAAATGGCGCTGATCTAACTGGATGTCAACATGTAGAAGAATACAAATAGATCCATACTCATCACCCTGTACAAAATTTAAGTCTAAGTGGATCAAGGATGTCAACATAAATACAGACACACTAACATTAATAGAAGAGAAAGTGGGGAAAGGCCCTGAACTCATTGGCACTGGTAGCAACTTCCTGAATAGAACACCAATAGCTCAGGCACTAAAACTAACAATCAGTAAATGGAATCTTATAAAATTGAAAAATTCCTGTAAGGCAAAGGACACTGTCCTTAGAACAAAATGGCAGCCTACAGCCTGGGAAAGGATCTTCACCAACCCAACATCTGACAGAGGGCTAATATCCAAAATATATAAAGAACTGAAGAAATTAAACACCAAAATATCAAATAACACCATCAATTAATGGGGTAGAGAGATAAACTGAGAATTCACAGAAGAGGAATCTCTAAAGGCTGAGAGGCATTTGAGGAAATGTTCAACATCTTTGGTCATCAGGGAAATGCAACTTAAAACAACTCTAAGATTCCATCTCACACCTGTCAGAATGGCTAAGATCAAAAACTCAAATGATAGCACATGCTGGCAAGGATGTGGAGAAAGGGGAACACTCCCCCATTGCTGGTGGGACTGCAAACTTGTGCAACCACTTTGGAAATCAATCTGGAGATATCTTAGAAAATTGGGAATAAATCTACCTGAAGACCCAGCCATACCCCTCTTGGGCATATATTCAAAGGTTTCTAAATGAAACCACAGGACATTGCCTCAACAATGTTCATAGCAGCTTTATTTGTAATAGCCAGAAATTGGAAACAACCCAGATGTCCTTCAACTGAAGAATGGATAAAAAAAATCTGTGGTACATTTACATAATGGAATACTACACAGCTATCAGAAATGAGGAAATCATGCCATTCGAAACCAAATGGATGGAACTAGAAAAGCTCATCCTAAGTGAGCTGACACAGTCCCAGAAAGATAAACATGGTATGTATTCCCTTACAAATGGATATTAACTATACATCATAGGATAATTATCCTACAACACACACCCAAATAGATAGGAAGCTAGCATATCTATCCTAGGAAAAATTCTACCCACAAGTGAGTCATGGAATCTGCTGCAGGTTAGTGGAACACCACACCTTAGATGGTGTGCCTTATCAAGCTCCAGTACAAGTGGAAGCTCTTGGCAATCACATGATGCAAGATCTGAGGGAGTGTGATATGTGAGGGCCTATCTCATCTGAGGAGGAGAGTACCAAGTAGAGGAACAAGGAGGGAGGGAAGGAAAGAGGGAGGGAAGGAGAGAGGAAGGGAGGGGCCAGGAGGGGAGGAAGGAGGAAACTATGTGCTAGAAATAAATAATACTTTTTTAAAGAAAAGAGTTAATAATCATAAAAATATAATAAAAATACTATATAAAATTTTCAAACTATAATTTACCAAAGGTATACTTGCCTTACTGGCATGAAAGGAAAATGACCTTAATTTCAGATTAGAATATTAGAGTGCTGGTGGCCACATAGATTACACAAACTTACAAACTTGATAGCAGCTTAAAAGTTCTTTTTTTTTTTTGTAGAGGTATAGGATATTTCCAGGGTTTGGCATTAAAAAGCAGGTAACAGGTTTAAAACACTGTAAATAAATTAAAGTTTACAGCTGATCAACCTGGTTTTACAAACCTCCAAGAGATGAAAAAACTTAGAGCTAAGATAAAATACATGAAAGGCATGGTGTTAGCCCGTGTTTTTACCTCCAGCAGAGAGGGGGGAATCGCTATAGAGTTAGTTGTCTTATAAATTCTAGAGTTACAAGGAACAGGGTGGTGATGGTGCACACCCTTAATCCCAGCATTCAAGAAGAATACACCCTTAATCCCAACACACTAGAGACAGAAACAGGCAGATCTCAGTGCTCAAGGTCAGCCTGATACAAAAAAAGCTTAAATAGAGAAAAACTTCAATCCAGGGGTGGTGGAGCACATCTTTAATCCCATCAGTTGGGAACCACATGTCTTTGATCCCAATACTTAGAATGCAGAGACAGGCACATAGGCATGCTGCAATTCAAACAAATTGTCCTTTGAGATCTCAAAATATATACACTAAAGGTTTGTATAGCTCCAAAATATCAAAATAATTTCTTCTTTAAGAAGATGGGGGGGAGCCAAGATGGCGGCGACCTACACTGACGCATTTTGAACGCAGGGAAAAAAGAGCCATAAAAAACACAGAGTTATTGGGCACTGTGCAAAAACTGGAGGGGCTAGACCCCCCCCCCCGGGAACATTCACAGCTCCCAAGGGACTGTTAAAAGTCCCAGGGTAAGGCTCTCCCCCCATCTCTTGCAGACACGGAAGCCACTAAACCCGGGATTCGGGAACTCCCATTTGGAGAGGCGCCTGGTAAGATCGACCCCAACTCACAGCAGGCAGAATCAGAGGCCACTTGGCGATCGACCACTAGCCTACTGGGCTCCCCACACCTCAGGAAGAACTTATACCCACTTAAGAAACATTGCGGGATCGTGGAAGTCTTAGCAAGTAACAAACAGGGAGCTCAGCAGGAGGTCCACAGCCGCTGGAGACGCGGAGGGCAGAGTTTCCGAGAGAGTGGGAAGCCAGGAAGCCAAAGGCAGGCGGGAGGGGCCGAATCCTCGCGCACTCACGACAGCGCAGCTGGGGAGGGAGCCCGGCATAGGCGGGGCCAAGGATCCATGCACCCATGGCTGAGCTGCTGGGGCGAGAGGCCCACTCAGGCGGCTGGAGGATCCGGGGCTCGGTGCACCCACGGCCGAGCAGCCAGGGAGGGAGACCCGCGGCTGGGCAGACAGGGAGGGAATCAGGCACAAAGGTCAGGCCTGTGGCGAGAAGCCTAGTGAGAAACCAGAAATCAGGGGACCATAGCTGTATTCTGGAAAATCCAGACATATTAGATGTGGAGCCAGACCCTGTCAGCCTCCTTGATGACAAACAAAGCCCACAGAATCTGTGCCTGGGCAAACAGGTCCATACCATCAGAACCATTACAGGCTGATAACTCAGAGTGCAACATAGAGAAGTCTGAATTGGGAGCAGTGAAACAATCCCGGTCCATTACTCACAACCTGGGAATAGGCTGCACCAGCTCACAGTGCCTCAGGCAATTAAAATCACAGTGACCCTGAAATCCCCCTGTAAGCAACTACAGATAGCCAAGTGACTCGTCCCCTGCACCAAAGCATCCACTGTGGATGCAAGCACAGAAAACGACAAGAACAGACAGCTAAACGCATCCAATGGCCAAAGGTCCAAAAAAAAAAATAGAAATCAAGGAAATATGACTCCAACAAAGCAGAATTATCCTAGCTCATCCAATTCGGATGTCCTCACACCAACAGAAACACATGAAAATGTTGACAATTCTGCATTATGGAAAGTGATAGAGTCACTTCAAGAAGAACTTAAATCTATGAAGGAATTCAAAGAAGCCACAATTTTACAAGTCAAAACAAGGAACAACACCATTAAAGAGCTCTAAGCCAAGGTGACAGAGCTTGAACAGGAAAAGGACAAAGCAATGAAAGATTTTCATACAAAAACAAGCAAGCTGGAGAAGGAAATGTACAAAACAAACAAAACCATACAAGACATGAAAATAGAAATAGAAACAATAAAGAAAACACAGTCAGAGTTAAAAGAGGAAGTGGAGAATCAAGGGATGAGAACAGGAACTATGGATGTGAGTATCAAAAAAAGGATGCAAGAGATGGAAGACAGGATCTCAGGCATGGAAGATTCGATGGAAGAAATCAGTACAACATCCAAAGAAAATGAGAAGGCTAAAAAATCTCTCACCCACAACATCCAAGAAATCAAGGACTCAATGAAAAGACGGAACCTAAGAATTATAGGTATAGAGGAAAGAGAGGACTCCCGACTCCAAGGCCCAGGAAATATCTTCAACAAAATCATAGAGGAAAACATCCCAAACCTGAAAAAAGAGATGCCAATAAAAATCTGAGAGGCTTACAGAACACCAAACAGATTAGATCAGAAAAGAAACTCCTCTCGCCACATAATAATTGAAACACCAAATGTACAGAACAAAGAAAGAATATTAAAAGCTGTAAGAGAAAAAGATCAAGTCATATACAATGGCAGACCCATCAGAATTACACCTGACTTCTCAGAAACTTTAAAATCTAGAAGGGCCTGGACAGATATACTACAAGTCCTGAGAGATCATAGGTGCCCAGCCAGACTACTTTACCCAGCAAAACTCTCTACCAACATAGATGGAGAAAACAAGATATTCCATGACAAAATCAAATTTAAACAATATCTACCCACAAACCCAGCCCTACAGAAAATCCTAGAAGGAAAATCCCAACCCAGAGAAGAAAACTCCACCCAAGAAAACAAAGGGAATAGAAAACCCCTCAGCAACTAAACCAAAAGAGGCACAGGACCACCACCTATACCAAACTAATGGGAAATAACAACCCCAGGTCACTAATATCCATCAACATCAATGGACTCAACTCCCCAATAAAAAGACATAGGTTTACAGAGTGGATCCACAAGCAAGACCCTTCCTTATGCTATATACAAGAGACACATCTAACTATGAAAGATAGACACTGCCTCAGAGTAAAGGGCTGGGAAAAGGTTTTCCAAGCAAATGGACCCAGGAAGCAAGCTGGAGTAGCCATCCTAATATCAAACAAAACAGACTTCCAACTGATAATAAAGAAAGACAAAGAAGGGCACTATATACTCATTAAAGGGAATATTCATCAAGAGGAAATCTCAATTCTGAACATCTATGCCCCAAATACAAAGGCACCTACTTTTGTAAAAGAAACACTTCTAAAACTTAAAGCGCATGTCGATCACAACACATTAGTAGTGGGAGACTTCAACACCCCACTCACAACAATGGACAGATCATCAAGACAGAATACAAACAGATAAATATTGAGTCTAACAGAGATCATGAAACAAATGGACCTAACAGATATCTACAGAACGTTTCACCCAACCACAAAGGAATACACCTTTTTTCCAGCCCCCACGGAACCTTCTCCAAAATCGACCACATAGTTGGTCACAAGGATAGTCTCAATAGATACAAGAAAATTGAAATAACACCTTGTATCTCATCAGACCACCATGGAATAAAGCTGGTCTTCAACAGCAAAAGAATCAACAGAAAGCCTACACACACATGGAAATTGAACAGCTCCTTACTGGATGACCACTGGGTCAGGGAAGAAATAAAGAAGGAAATCAAAGACTTCTTAAAATCCAACGACAATGAAGACACAACATACCCAAACCTATGGGATACATTGAAAGCTGTGCTATGAGGAAAGTTCATAGCACTAAGTGCTTTCAAAAAGAAAATTGTGACAGCTCATATTAGTGAACTAACAGATAAGCTGGGTGAATTGGAAAAAAAAGAAACAAACACTCCCAAGAAGAGCAGAAGGCAGGAAATCATCAAACTTAGGGCTGAAATCAACAACTTAGAATCAAAAAGAACTATACAAAGAATCAATGAAACCAAGAGTTGGTTCTTTGAGAAAATCAACAAAATAGACAGACCCCTAGCCAAATTAACTAAAAGGCAAAGGGAAAGAACCCAAATCAACAAAATCAGAAATGAAAAGGGAGAAATAACAACAGACATTGAGGAGATCCAGAAAATATTCGGGCATTACTTTAAAAATCTATATTCCACTAAATTTGAAAACCTAAGCGAAATGGACAATTTCCTCGATAAATTCCACCTACCAAAACTAAATCAAAATCAGATTAACAGCTTAAACAGCCCAATAACAGCCAAGGAAATAGAAACAGTCATTAATAATCTCCCAACCAAAAAAAGCCCAGGGCCAGATGGCTTTAGCACGGAATTCTACCAGACCCTCAAAGAGGAACTAACACCAATACTTTTCATATCTTCCACCACATAGAAACAGAAAGAACACTGCCAAACTCATTCTATGAGGCCACTGTCATTCTGATTCCTAAACCACACAAAGACCCAACAAAGAAAGAGAACTTCAGACCAATCTCCCTCATGAACATAGAGGCAAAAATACTTAATAAAATACTAGCAAACAGAATTCAAGAACACATCAAAAGTATCATACACCATGATCAAGTAGGCTTCATCCCTGTAATGCAGGGATGGTTCAATATACGAAAGTCTATCAATGTAATTCACCACATAAACATGATGAAAGAAAAAAACCACATGATAATCTCGCTAGATGCAGAAAAAGCATTTGACAAAATCCAACACCCCTTCATGCTAAAAGTTCTGGAGAGAACGGGCATACAAGGACCATACCTAGAAATAATAAAGGCAATATACAGCAAGCCAGTAGCCAACATCAAATTAAATGGAGAGAAGCTTGAAGCATTTCCTCTAAACTCAGGGACAAGGCAAGGATGTCCACTTTCACCATATCTCTTCAATATAGTACTTGAAGTCCTTGCTAGAGCAATAAGACAATTAAAGGAGATCAAAGGGATAAAAATTGGAAATGAAGAAGTCAAATTATCCCTATTCGCAGATGATATGTTAGTATACATAAGCGACCCCAAAAACTCCACCAAAGAACTCTTACAGCTGATAAACAACTTCAGCAAGGTGGCTGGATACAAAATTAACTCAAAAAAAATCAGAAGCCCTTCTTTATACAACAAACAAATATACCGAGAAAGAAATAAGGGAAACAACCCCCTTCACAATAGCCACAAACAACATAAAATACCTGGGAGTAACTCTAACCAAGCATGTAAAGGACCTATGCAACAAGAACTTCAAGCCCCTGAAGAAAGAAATGGAAGAGGCCTTTAGAGGAATGGAAAGATCTCCCATGCTCATGGATAGGTAAGATCAACATAATAAAAATGGCTATCCTACTAAAAAGCAATATACAGATTTATTGCAATTCCTATCAAAATACCAACACAATTCTTTATAGACCTCGAAAAAGCTATTCTCAACTTCATATGGAACAACAAAAAGCCCAGAATAGCTAAATCAATCCTGTACAATGAAAAAACACCTGGAGGTATCACCATCCCAGATTTCAAGCTGTACTACAGAGCAATAGTTGTAAAAACAGCATGGTATTGGTATAGAAACAGACCAGTGGATCAATGGAATCAAATTGAAGACCCAAAAATGGACCCATACACCTATGGCCAACTAATCTTTGACAAAGAAGTCAAAACCACACAATGTAAGAAGGACAGCATCTTCAACAAATGGTGCTTGTCCAACTGGATGTACACTTGCAAAAGAATGAAATTAGACCCATACCTATCAACTTGTACCAAAATTCAAGTGGATCAAAGACCTTAACATAAAGCCGGCCACACTAAATATACTAGTAGAAAAAGTAGGAGAAACCCTCGAACTCATTGGCACAGGTGACAACCTCCTGAACAGAACACCAGCAGCTCAGGACCTGAGATAAACAATCAATAAATGGGACCTCATGAAACTGAAAAGCTTCTGTAAGGCAAAGGACACTGTCATTCGAACAAAACGGCAACCAACAGACTGGGAGAAAATCTTCACCAACCCCACATCTGATAGAGGGCTATTATCTAAAATCTACAAAGAAGCCAAGAAACTAAATGCCAAGAAAACAAATAATCCAATCAAAAAATGGGAGATGGAGCTAAATAGAGAATTCACAAAGGAGGAATGCCTAAGGGCTGAGAGACACCTGAAGAAATGTTCAACATCCTTAATCATCAGAGAAATGCAACTCAAGACGACCCTGAGATTCCACCTAACACCTGTTAGAATGGCTAAGATAAAGAGCTCAAATGATAGCACATGCTGGCGAGGGTGTGGAGAAAGGGGAACCCTACTCCATTGCTGGTGGGAGTGCAGGCTTGTGCAACCACTATGGAGGTCTGTCTGGTGATATCTTAGAAATCTAGGAATAACCTTGCCTCAGGACCCAGCCATACCACTTCTGGGTGTACACCCAAAGGACCTCTCACAGAGACATAGGGAAGTCTCCTCATCTATGTTCATAGCAGCCTTATTTGTAATAGCTAGAAATTGGAAACAACCCAGATGTCCCTCAACTGAAGAATGGATTAAAAAACTGTGGTACATCTATACAATGGAATATTACTCAGCTATCAGAAACAATGAAATCATGCAATTTGCAACCAAATGGATGGATCTAGAGAAGCTCATCCTGAATGAGCTAACCCAGTCTCAGAAGGATGCACATGGCATCTATTCACTTATAGTAGGATTTTAGCTATATCGTACAGGATATCTGTACTACAACCAACACACCAAAAGGAACATGGACATAAACCTTTTTTTTTTTTTTGGTTTTTCGAGACAGGGTTTCTTTGTATAACAGCTCTGGCTGTCCTGGACTCACTTTGTAGACCAGGCTGGCCTCGAACTCACAGAGATCCGCCTGCCTCTGCCTCCCAAGTGCTGGGATTAAAGGCGTGCGCCACCACCGCCCGGCTAACTTCTGGGATTCTTTTTTTTTTTTTTAAAGATTTATTTCTTATGTATACAGTGTTCTGTCTGCAGGTATATCTGCAGGCCAGAAGAGGGCACCAGATTTCATTATGGATGGTTGTGAGCCATCATGTGGTTGCTGGGAATTGAACTCATGACCTCTGGAAGAGCAGCCAGTGCTCTTAACCGCTGAGCCATCTCTCCAGCCCAACCTTTTTTTTTTTTATCTTTTTCTTTTTCCTTCTCCCTTTTTTCTTTTTTCTTTTTCCTCTTCCCTTTTCTTTTTCCTCTCTTTTTTTGTTGATATTCTTTGTTTTTGTGGGTTTGTGTGTTTGTTGGTCTTTTTTTTAGTATTCCCCCAGTAGCAAGGAGACACCTTTCACTGGCAGTACTGCCTCGCAGGCCCCTGGTGAATGAAGAGGCTCTTGGCCCTCATATGACTCCTGATCTGTGGTGAGAGACTGTTAGGCAGGGACACTCCACCCCAGAGGAACAAGACGGAAGGGTCAGGGGGTAGAGCATGGGAGGGTGGGGCTGGGAAGCGGGAAAAGAGGACAATATGATAAGGATTTAACCTGAAGCAGCAAAAAAATAAATTTATTAACTAAAAAAAAAAAAAAAAAAAAAAGGACAGGTGGCAGGGCTGAAACACTGTGAATGGAATAGAGGATACAGCCGCCGTTTGGCCTGGTTTTGCAGACCTCCAGGTGTAGAGAAGACGTGGAGCTAAGGTAAAATACAAGAGAATTGTGGTGTTGGCCCATGCCTTTGATTTCAGCGGAGACGGGGGGAGCACCGTAGAGTTGGTGGTCTTATGTATTCTGGAGTCATACGGAGCGGGGTGGTGAAGGTGCATACTCTTGGTCCCACCATTCAAGAAGAGTACACCCTTGGTCCCAGCTCCCAGCACACTGGAGACAGAAACGGGCAGATCCCAGAGCTCAGGGTCAGCCTGATGCAGGGCAAACTCTAAATAGAGAAAGACTTCGATCCAGGAGTGGTGGAACACATCTTTGATCCCTTCAGATGGGAACCACAGGTCTCTGATCCCAATAATTAGAGTTCAGAGACACACACATGGGATTTGGAGGGACCTAGGTTTGGAGGCTACTTACAAAAGGCCTTCTCGATGCAGGCAGATTGTCCTTTGGGATCTCAAAATATATACACTGGAGCTGGTTTAGCTCTAAGGTGACAGAATGATTTCTTCTTTAACCCGGATTGAAAGATAATGATTTGTATGTTGTCGGAAGGCCAAATTTGCTTTAGGAGAAGTATTACCGAGCCCCCCCTCCAAAAAAAAAGTGGGTAAATGTCCCAGGGTTGGGATTGGGGCAGGGCTCTGTTCTTATCTTTCCAAGAGAATCGAAGCATCCATTAGGGGAGCCCGGGGACGGCTGGACAGCGGAAACCTCAGCAGAGAGCAGAATCAGGCACCAAGGAGGACGAGTGACCCAGTTGATTCTGCCTGGCAGACTTCCTCAATAGCTGTCTCCATCGGGGGCCTGCAACCACCAAGGCAATCCAATGTCGCTGGGACCGTTCAGCTCTACACAATGCCCTGGGTGGAACCTCAGTGAAGCCTGCAAGATCAGCTTCTGCCTACAAACCCCTTAGGTCATCTAAACAGCTGAGAACAGAAGGACTGAACATAAAAGGAGTGTACTAACATTTTTAACCATTTTTTCCATTTGGGTTCGGGCCTCAAACAGGTCTACTACGACCCAAATCAGCAGGAAGTCACTTTAAGAGAGCGACGTCCCATGCCCAGAGGGTGGGGAAGTTGTTTCTCCGCTCTTCTTTTTGGTTATTTGAAGGATAACTGAAAACTCTGATATTTAGGGGAAGAGATTACAAGCTGATAAATGGGTTTTGGAGGTTAGACCCAGGGACTTCCTACTTTTCCTTTTCTGTATCCTTCTTCCTCTCCTATGTAGGAGTGCATAGGCTTGAGAAAAATGAGACATAGACATAGCACAGGAAGGTCCAAGAAGAAGGGGCAGATTATTGAATATGCCCTTACACCTTTGTATATTGATACAAAATTAGTAGTATATTTGGCTAAAGTGGTATTGACCATTGTTTATTGTGCAAAAATAAGATTGTATTGGATTACATCGGTATTGATCTTTGTATATTGATATAAAATTAAGATTATAGTTGGCCACAATGGTATTGACCCTTGTATATGGACGCAATATTAAGATTGTATTGGGCCACATTAGGCATTGATCTTTTTATATTGATACAAAATTAAGAGTATATTTAGCCACATTTGAATAGATCTTTGTATATTGATACAAAATTAAAGGTAACGCTTCCTAATGGTATCGTACCTAGAGATACTTAAAAATGAAATGTGAAGCTCTGGCCTCTTGATACCAACCGTCTAAAATGGTCTAGGATAGTTAAGTAAAACAAACTCCTAGTCATGCAAACATGTCACTTTGTTAGCTACTATGACAGTCTATCACAGATATTCTCTAAACTACCCAGTAATCAAGTTGCTAAGAGACAAGCAACATTTGCTTATCTAAATACAAGAGATGGATAGGGCATCTTCAAAAACCCCAAGAAATCTGCAGAATATGGCATTCAAAGATGTGGTCTTAAATTAAGATTTTTTTTGATATCCTGACATATCAGCTCCTGAAAGCACCCCCTATTCTACTCCAAGAAGAAGATAAGATTCAAAGAATCTCCAGTGTGAGATGGTTGAATTAGTGGCAAGCCTATCTCTTGGTATGAAAAAACCCCTTGCTCCAACTGCAGACAGACTGCTGTCCAAAAAGGACAAAACTTGGTAGCAGGGAAGTCGACAGCCTAACTCTGCCAAGACAGGGTAGTTAAGTCCTTCATAATCCCTCCTCTACAACATATGTCTGTCAGAGAAACAGGACCCAAAGGCTGAAGACTGATGCAGGAATGTATGGAGAGAAAATGGGAACTGTCCAGGCAGTCACTGGTATGTCATTTCTTAGTTTTGGAAGCTGCAGGTCCTGCACTTCCTATATAAGCAAATATATTTATCCCTCTCAGGTCTCTGAGGTGGTTGAAGAATAGACAGCTAGAGTCTCATAGTTAAATTTTGAGTTGTTTAGGAATCAAGAGGGTGTTATAGATCTAAGAAGATACTCTTAAAAGTGTGTTGCAAGTTAGTATGAATGTTGAGTCAGATATAGACCTTTAAACTCATGGAGATGGTTAGATAGTAGAATGTTAAAGTCAGGTGCCAAATACATATGGACTGGACATTGGGAATGTATGCTAAGCCATATAACTCTCATAATTGTGGCCTATTTATTTCTGTTGTTTTGTATTGTATTTATAGGTATAAGAGAAAGAACCATTTGTTGGACTGAAAGGGATAGCTGTTGGGGGGAAAAAGAAATACCTTAAATGAAAAAAAAAGGGGGGAAGAGGATGGGTGATTGAGGGGGAGGAGGGTGGAAGGGTGGAAGGGTGGGACCGGAGGGAGGAGTAGGGAGGGGATTGTGATTGAGATGTAACTTGAAGAAATAAAAAATAAATTATTTAAAAATATATTCGTTTATTGAAAATGAGTTTATTGTGTAACTACATACGAGCATCTGGAGCCCAGCCATGAAATAAAGGTTCAGGCTATCTAAAATGCCATATTCCAGTGTGGTACAGTTTTGTAAAGTTGTGAGACTAGCAGAACATACAAAGTCCTGAGTAAAGACACCTTTAAAATATATTGGAAAGTTAGGTAGGCAGTGTAGAGTAAATCAGAGAAGTCTCAGATGTTACCTAAAGATATTCTTAGCTTTTGGGTTAGAAGTTAGGGGTTTATTTGTACATTGCAAAAGAATTTATATAATGATCAAAGGGATGTTAGGTCACTTAAAATAGCTATTGATGAGGTCAATACAACCCAAGGTAATTTGGTTCTGGACTTGTAACATTCTAGCTTTCCAAAACCAACAGAAGTTCAAATCAATCAATCAGACTTGTAGAATGATTTTTATTTAAATACTGCATTTTCCTTGACTGATATTTTCATGAAATATATTTTGATCATATTCATACCCTTTTTCCCTTAATGTCTCTGCCTTCTATATCCACCTCTCACTTACCTACCACCTTTCAACTTAGTTATCTTTTTTCTTTCCTTAAAAAAATAGCCCACTGAGTCTTAATTTGTCCTGCCCAAATATTCACGAGTGTGGGGTCATCCACTGGACCTAACAGCAGGGACACTCTTAAAGAAAACTGACTTTCCCTAACCCCAAATCTATCACTTGCCAATGGTTCCTCAATAAGTGGAGGGGACTCACAAGCCCCTGCCCCTTCCATGCTAGAATGTGGACTAGCTTGATTTTATGCATGTCTTGTGCAGGCAGCCACAGCTGCTATGAGTCCATATGTGTAGCGGTCCTGTCATGTCCAGAAAACACTATCCTGTCTTCCGTGACTACTGGCTCTTACAATCTTTCTGCCCTTCTTGCCTGACAGTGCCAGAGTCTTATGGGTGGGGCAAGTTGATATAGGTGTTTGTAGTGAGCACTTTGAAGACACTTATTCTCTGCACCTTGATCAGTTGTTTCTGTGTTAACTGCCACTCACTGCATACAGAAACTTCTCAAAGAAGATGTGAGAGTTGTTCTAATCTGTGGGTATAGAGACACAAATTCAGAATGCAGTTGACACTATGTCCATTTAGCAGAATAACTGAAGTAGGTTCACTCCCAGGGAATCATGAGCTGTCCAGCTGAGTTCTTGACCAGATCTGCAGTACTAGGCATGTGTTTCCTTCTGTGGGCCTTAAGTCCCACCAGAAAGTGGTTGTTTCCCCCATAACATTCATGCCACCATTGCATTCATGGGCATATTTTACCACTGTGGTTGGTATTGTAGCTCACAAGGTTCCCAGGCGGATGAGACCATTGATGACTTTTCTACCCAGCAGCCTGTATAGAACTTTCCAGTACTACAAATATTAGTTTTCAGAAAGGAAGCTTCCTGCTCAGAACCAACTATCTTTCTCCACATCCTCTGACTAAAGTGTTTGGTATCTTCAGCAACAGATCTTACACTTCTGAAAAAAGAAAAGTTGTGACAACAGCATACACTATTCGCAGGATGGTTTCCAGAACACTTCTGCCTGTGGTTTGTCTTTAATTCTTTTATTAATGAGACACCACAAATTGAGGAAGGTTCTACCATCTTTAACATGGAAAGAACACTGCAATATCAATACTTGAACATTAGGCTTTTAGTAAGCGTCCTAAAATCCATTAGCTTTTAAAGGGCCATATCACACTACTGTTTCTTACTTCTATCAGACACAGCCACCTATAGGTCTTTCACATCTATACTAATGCCAGGTGAGCCTTAAACAAGATGAGCCTTGTTTAACTTCTTTTAGTTTATAGGTTTTCATTTAGTTTCATACCTATTTAAGAATATGTTTAAATCCTAAGTCATATTGTGATGCAAACTATTAGCTATTTGTCAAGCTTTTCCTCTCTTTAGCTTTGTATCAATCAAGGCTTAAAATGAACAAGCTAAGGTTTAGAGATCTTTGAGGTTGGTTTACCAAGTTCAATAACCCGACACTTTAAAAAAATTATTAATCCCTTAATTGCACTAATATTTGGCTTTTAGTGTAAAAAAATAGGATATCACACCTATAGCATTTTCTGTATTTATTCAACTGAATGTTTCTCTTAACATGGAAATGAGATTAATGATAATCTTCTCCTAGAAAAGCCATTCTGATTCTTAGGTCATTATGAATGACAATTTGCTGCTACAAATCAGATCACAGGGATGCTCCCAAATGCCCTGCTTTCCTGGCCCATGGTAAGTAGCAAAGCAACAAAAACAAAATCTTTTAAAAATAATACAGTTATCATTAGAACACCCTACTCCTGGTAATAATTTCTGTCTTAGTTAGGGTTTCTTCTGCTGTGATAAAATAACATGACCAAAAGCAACTTGGGGAGGAAAGGGTTATTTTAGTTTACAGTTCCATAGCACAGTCCATCATTCATGGACATCAGGGCAGGAACTCAAGGCAGGAATCTGAAAGCAGGAACTGAAGAAGAAGCCATAGAGTAATGCTGCTAACTGGGTTGTTCCTGATAGCTTACTCAGCATGCTTTCTTATACAGTTCAGGACCACCTGCAAAGGGGTGGCACCACCCACAATGGGCTGGAACTCTCACATCAATAGTTAATCAAACAATGTATTACAGGCTTGCCCACAGGGCAGTCAGGTGGGTATGTTTCTCAATTGAGGTTCCCATCTTCGTCTTCCTAGCTTATGTCAAGTTGACAAAATTCTACTCAGTACATACACTTTCAGATTTGTTTTACGTATATTAATATTTTGGCTGCATGTACATATCTAGAACATTTGCATGTCTGCTGTCCTCGGGGGCTATAAGAGGGCATCAGAGCCTCTGGGACTGAAGTTATAGATGGTTTTGAGCTGCTACATGGGTGCTTGGAACCAAATTTGGTTCTCTACAAAAACAGCAAGTACTTTTAACTGCTGAGCCATCTCTTCAGCTCTTGAATACATACTTTTAAAATATACTCAGATACACTAAGCATTGAAAGACACCAGTGAAGGTTGAAATTGTAAAGAACAAATTTGGGTAGATAATGAACTGTCAACTGTCCATTTTGGAAACTGGGCCACTTGGTTTTCTTAAGTTTTCCTCATATTTTCTAAGGTGATGTAATTTTACTTTGGATTCATTATTTGTAATGAAGGTAGTGTCATTGTATTGAGATATAGGTGGACCACAGGAGATGTGAATTAATGCTGTTCTCTGATGATGGCGAATGGCCACCTAGGCTTTGGTACTGATGAGGCCCAAAGGTAATGACATATACATAACAAGAGTCAAAGGTTATTAGTATAAATGTCTAAAGTCTATTCAGCAAGATCCATTCATTTCATCAACAATATATCCATTGTGTCTCAGAAATGTTTGGAAACTGGTAATTTTAAAATCTTTAAAATTAAAAATGTGTCATGCAGATAAATGCATAAAATGTATTTGTCCAGTTTGATGCATGGTTATTAAGTTAATGTGCATGCTATCTAGAGAACTTCCCTCTTATCCTTCACCTATAACATTCTCTGCCTCCATAAGTGACCAGTGTATTTTTGTGGTAATAATTTCCTTGTATACTTATTGTCTATGGATAAATTCCTAAACAGCACATATCAGTTTTATCTTTTCCTGAATTATTGAAATTAAACTATGTTGGACTATTTTTATGATGCATTTCCTCTCAACATTGTAAAATTCATCACATTGACACATAAAACTCAATATTTATTTCCTTGTTATATAGTGATGCATACCATAAATATTCCATGCATTGAGCCTTTCACTTATTTGTGGGCTTTGGTAATTATGAAATATGTTACTTCTGGGATTCTTATCCATTTTCTTAATTTATGTAAATAAGTATATCTCTAAAGTCCATGGAATGTCCACTGCATTCAGTATTATCACATCAATGTCTTTATTGCCTCACATACTTATCATCGAGCACATGACTTTATAAATCACTATGGCCTGACCCACATGTGGTATTGCTGGGCTTTTTGACTGTTGCCAAATATTTGAGAATATGGTTGCATCTGATTCTGATTTAATTTTTCTAATTAACTAAAAGGCTGAACACTTTTCATATGTCCATTATCCTTCTGCATATCACTTTCTGCAAGGAACATTCATCTTTGCTCTTTTTTTTCCCTATCATTTGTTTGATTTTTCTCGATTGTTTTTAATATTCTTTATATATTCTGAATACTGATCCTTTTAAAAATTATATGCATTACAATTATGTTCTTCTATTTTATGTCTTATATTTTACTTTTTGCATTACCTTTGATCAACAAGTAATTTTTAATACATCCTAGTTAAACACTTTTCCTTTATATTGTATTTTTCACACAAATAACCCAATATTACCAAGAAATTCTTTCACATGACATTCTAAAGATTTCTATTTAGTTTCTCATATTAAGTCTTTGTCTTGGTCCCTTCAAGTGTTGTAATAAAATATCTCAGAACTGGTAATATATAAATAACAGAAATTTATTGTTTACACCTTTGATTCTCATTTGCTACATCACAGAATCATGAAAATAAGAGACACTGAACAAACACAGATAATACCGAACAAATACAAATAATTCAGAATTAGGCTCCCAAATTCAAACTGCAAGTCTGACTTCTAACCCATGTGTGACTGTGTGGGCTTCTCCAGAACCCAAGTACTTTGCCATCCACTTTGGTAAAGACCAATGTGATGGCACAAACGGAGATTGATTTGTCCAGTTCTTACAGGGTTTCTTTCTTCCTCCTTGAGTTCTTTGCGGAATCTTGAGTAGAGATGGTAACATGGGTGCTGTGTGGTGTGATCAGGATGCTTAGCTAAATAACAGCCAGGCAGAGTGGTATGTGACTCTAACCCCATCCCCCCAACAGGAAGATTGCAAATTCAAAGCTGCCCTGGGTTACATGGCAAGACTCTGTCTAGAAACAAACAAGAACAAGAATGGAGGAACCAATCTGGACAGACACTAGTTAGGACACACACAGTCTAGCCTTTATCCTTGGCAAGAAGATGCATAGTGGAAGGCATTGTTTGTTTGTTTCATAGTTTCAAAATTAATTAAGCTAGCTATAGTGTTCTTTGGTTGTTTTTTTTGGAGCTGGACATGGAACCCAGGGCCTTGTGTATGCTACACAACCAATCTACTACAGAGTACTATGGTGCTATTTTATAAGAGAAATTATTTATTGCTATACAAGCATTTAAATAAGAACAATGTTACAGTTGATATATTCATATAACAACAATTAAGCTATCAGAGGGTATACACAGAGCTACAGATGGTAGGCCTCCTCCATGGGAGTCTCTGTTCTGATAAACAAATTGGCAAATAGTAACCAGATACCTCCTGTTATGCCCATGAAGACAAACATCTGGGGCAGTCCTGGCAGATGGATGGATGCTTTGGTCTATCAGTTAGGAGCACTTTGACCTCAGTGAGCTCTGAGCATCATCATCTCTGCAGCACAGGGGAATTGCTATAGTTAATTTGAAAATATCCATCTTGGTTAATAGACTATGAACAAAGAACAAGTTTCTTGCACACAAGCAAATCTACCCTTGCTGCTCTGCAGTGTACATTGTTGAATGAACTTAAGTGCTTTGGACAGTTTCTTATTCTCTCTGCTCATTTTCTTAATTTCTAAGGTCTTCCCTAACTTTATCATTCTTCATGCCTGTCCCTTGGATTCTTGCATTCTTTTGACACTCATGTTTGCAAGTCTCCTAGCTGGGAGTCCTGCTTCCATCCCCCACATTCCAGTCAGAGTTATCTCTAGAATGTGGATCTGATTGCATTCCTTCCTCAGCCCTGAAACTTTCCAAACAGGAGCGCCAGTAGGCTGAAGGCCAAGCCCATGAATTTGGCATAGAAGGCCAAATTTACACTCTAGCCTCTAGAGTCCTCTTATCTATCCAGTGACTTCATTCATACTTCACTCAACACTTTAGGGTCATCTTGAGTTCTCCAAATGTCCCAGTAGGAATTTATTATTTTAGATAATGGGCATATTTGTAAGGCTGTCATGTAAAATGAAACACAATAAATTGTAAATCAATCTATTAGCTATTCAATTATCTATTTACATTACAAAAAAATGTTAGGACTGATGGATCCTGCTTGCATAATTAGCTTGACCTACCTTAACAATGTCATAGATTGAGTAGCTTAAACAATAGCATGTTTTCTCACAACTGTAAAGGCTACGAGGTCCAAGATCAAGTGTAGCAGAATAGATGACTGAGGAAGATATGGGCTGAAGCCTGCAAATGCCCATCTTTTTGTTTTGTGCTCACATGGAGAAGGAACAGGAAGAAAGGGAGAAAGAGCACACAAATGAACAAGTACAACCTCTCTGATCTCTTCTTCTTATGCCATTATGACCTTGCCTGCCGCTAACTACCTCTGTTAATCCCAAGATGCAAGGAGAAAGACCATGGGCTCAAATCATGATGGCCAAATTAATTAAAGCAAGCTTATTATATTCATGTACACAGGCTGCCTCCCCCTAAGGTAGGGTTCAAGAGGTCAGCATTGGTCATGAGGAAGATAAGACTTTTATAGCTCAGGGGTATGGGGTTTCCAAATGGGGGTTTTGTCAGGCAAATAGGTGGTGTTACAGAAACAGACCATATCAAGGTGGTCATAACAACAGATGGTTATAATAACCTTTTGAAACAAAGGTGTGGTTGCAAGATCGTCATAGCAACCTTTTGAGATAAGGCATGGTTGCAAGTTGGCCATAACAACTTTTTTAAACAAAATACATATACTTGGAAGTAATTTATAGAGCAATAGTCAAACAGTTGTTAAATAAGCTTTGTTAGATGAACCAATACATACTTTCAAAATTCATAAAGCAATTAAACAGCAAGGAAGGGGCTGGAGAGATGGCTCAGTAGTAAGAGTGTATACTGGGCTCGCAGAAGATCCAAGTTTAGTTCCCAGCACTCAAGTAACTCCACCTCCAGGAGTTTTGTTACCCTCTTCCGGACTCCATGGGTTTCTGTACTTATGTGTGTATACCACCCAACACACATACACAAATAATTTAAAAAATAATAAAAATAAATCTTTAAAAAGTCCATGGTAAGGATAACAGAGAAGTCTTTGAATAAAAAAAATATAAAGCTATAACTATGCAACCTTACAACTGTATAAACACAATGCCAAAGTTACTCCTAACTGGAGGTCAATAAGGATTAAAGATATCATAAACTATTTGTTAGGGTAATGAAATGATTGTGTTATATTTAGAAGACACTGGCATTTTCAAAATAAAAAATAACCATGCCAATAAAAGGTGATCTAGCTGCAGCCACAGCCTGACAACATAGCCTTTGTCTGTTGTTGGCCTGAATACACTCTTGGTTTTCAGTGACATAGGTAAACTGACAAAATATTTGGGTCGATACAGTGGAAAGAAGTGTTTGTTTCATAATGAACCCATGAACAGTGGTGACCGAAAGAAGCAAGAGAATGAGGAAGCAGACTTGAGCTATTAACAGAACTAAAAGGTCCAACTAAAGGTACCCATTAGAGCAGGGGGGAGGTGAATGAGCAAGCTGAAGGGACCCTCAGCAAGGAGGGGACATCATTCAAACCCAGCTTCTTCTCATTTACAGCAAATGCAGAAAAACAAGTGAATCAGAGGCTGCTAACAGTTTACACATCACTGTAATCTGCTCTAATATAGATCTTGTTTAGTATTACATTTGCTGAAGGTTCAGAGAGAGGAGGTGACAAAAGTTAAAGGTGGCCGTTTCCAGGGCTTCACTGTTTGGTGTAATAAAGTCACCTTCTTGAGGGTCCACAGACCCTGTGTTAAACAGACAAAGCTATGTCCCTGTTGCACAGAGTTGGTGTCCTGAGCAAGCCTCTCAGTCCTGTCCTGCATCACCTATCTCACCTCCAAAATGTACGGTGGCCTTTAATGATTTGCCTGTGGTTGTTGCTCCCTAATGTCTGTGCCTTTGCCATTCCTCCTAACAGCAGTCTTGGAGAGCTATCTCTCCAACCCTCAGACCACACCCCAGGACATGGGTCTTGCATCAAGGAGGAAGGCTGGAGCTGAGCTTCCATTCCTGTCAACACACGTAGAGGGAGAGTGAGGCCAGAGTGATGGGAGAGGAAAAACATAGATTACTGAGGTCTGAAGAGGCATAGAGGGAGTCAGGTGTGGTGGTGCACACCTTTAATTCTGGCACTTGGAAGGCATAGGCGGGTGGATCTCGGTGAGTTTAAGGTCACTCTGATCTACAAAGTGAGTCCAGGACAGTCGGAGCTGTTACCCAGAGAAACCCTGTCTCAAAAAACAAACAAGAGACATAGAGGGAGGCCTAGAATGGTCAGTTAGTCAATAAACTCTGTTTCTTATTATTAGAAACACCACACTCTTACGGAAACCAAATACAGATGTCCTGGTGGATATTTCCTGAAAACAGAAAAAAGGTAAATGGTGCGTTTATTGGATAGTAGGTACACAGTGTAAAAGTGGCTCACTCACTCGTTGAAGCCCCACCCTCCTCAGGCAGCCGGTCAGATATAACTGTTGAAAAATCTTTCTAAATACTTCTTTTAAAATAAAGCATGTTGTCTCACATGTATTTAAGTTAATAACACTGGGCTCTACATTGGACTCTGCTTTTACTTTGCTTTTCACTTTGCTGACCAGTCCATGGTCAAGTTTGCACTCTGTTAGGTGTTCCAAATGCTGCATGCATGGTTGTGCTTGACTTTACTTGTCAATCAATGCCTGCCCATCACTAACAGGGGAGATGTGGGACTCCATATGCACTGCTAATTGGAAGGCAGACTAGTAAGACCATCCTGGAGAAGAATCAGAATGAACACTTGATCCTATTCCAGTCTTGCATTGTGTGGTATGTGTTTGTATCATGTGGTGTGTAGGAAATCCAAGACATGTATATAGGCAGCAGTATATAGGAACTAGGTATAAAACTCCAGGGAGCCAACATAAATTTTAATGAATTTCATGAGCAGGATTATATGTACTTCTATTTTTAAAAAATCAAATTATATAAACTTAAATATCTGCACTAGCATCCTACAGCTATGACAAAATATCTGAGATAAACAATTTGCAAAGAGGAAATATTGAAGGTGGCTCACTATATAAGAGGTTTCAGCTTGTGGTCACTTGGCTCTGCTGTTTCTTGGCCTATTTTGGGGCAAAGCAACATGGTAGAGAGAATACATAGAATCTAGAAAAGGGGTACATCTGGAAACTACATACGTTCTTCAAGGACCTGACCAGAATAATCTACTTCCCCTACTAGGTCCCACCTCTAGAATTTCTACCACTTCTCAATAGCTCTTCAGGCTATGAATTCATCTCTCAATTAATCCACCGATGAGGTCAGAGCCTTCATGATCCAATCTGAACACTGCTGTGGTAAGAAGAAAGCCTTGAATACATGAGCTTTTAAGGGGATGCTTTAGATCCAAACCATACCCATGCATATTGAGAACAAATGCAGTAGTCATGATGTACTGCTTCCTAGAGTCTAGTTCCCAGCTTTGACTATTATCTTGACTCCTGAGCTGATGGAGGCCCGGTGTATCTCATGGGTAGAAATGGTATGCCCCTATCACTCACTGTTTTGCAGTTCCATGTTCAGAGGTATCCCATTCGTAGCTTGAAGTAAGCCACAATGAGAATTATATTGTAGAAGTCAGCAAACCTTGCAAATGAGCTTTTTCTTGCTCACTGACAACTCATTGTTCAACATTTACCAGTTCATCAGAGACCAGCCTTAATTCTACTTTGCAAATGGAAAAACAAAGCTTCAGCAGCTTAGACACCTGCCAAAAATCAGACAATTTGAAACTAGAAGAAATTGGATTCACCCCCAGGACTACCTCAGGACTTATGCTTTACTTTAATGAAAATGAGTCAGAATGTTAAAATTATAAAATTCTCCATTCCTTACAACCACCCTTGATTCTATGTAGGTCTTTGGCTGCTAGACTCAAGTCCAGTGTGAAATCAAGGAACAGCACAGTTTTGTGAAACTTCTGATTATTATTGGGCTTCATTAATTCCTCATGGGTGAGCTTTGTTCTGAAAGATGGGTGCTATTGCTAACAGCATGTATGTAAAATGAATAAGGCCAGCTCTTAGATGAGCATCACTAAGTGACACAGAGTAACCAATATACTTCACAGCCCAGATAGTTTAGGTATTAATTAACTCAGAAAGATCTCTTAACACATGCATCTACTTGCAGACTAGAGGCCCTGACTATGTCTGTTTGTATCACAACTCCTGTGTTTGTTTAGAGTAGTGGTTCTCAACCTTCCTAAGGGTGGGGCCCTTAAATACAGTTCCTCATGTTGTGGTGACCCCCAACCATAAAATTATTTCATTGCCACTCCGTAACCGCAATTTTGCTACTGTTACGAAATGTTATGTAAACATCCCCAGATTGAGAACTGCTGGTTTAGATAGTAGTTATTCTCTAATTTTCTCTTGAAATTTAGATACAAAGGTCAGTGATTTTGATAAAATTAATTCTAATGTGACTTTGTTCAAATATTTTATAAATCAAATATTGGAATATGAGTCAAACATAATATTATATTCTTATCAGTTCTCAGCCTTCTAGACCCCTAAAGTGATCAAATACAAGAATAGACTGAATGTGGGTAGATAAGTATGAAACTATTGGATTTCCTAAGCCAAATTAAAAAAAAAAGCAGTTTCTAAAAAAAGAAGATTGAAATGTTTGTAAGAACTCCCAAGCTCCTCCTGTCATCACCTCATGGCTATTCATGATTCATCAGGTCTCCATCCCTATTCTCAGGGAGTTCCAATTATGTAACTTTTTATACACTAGCGCAGTTCTGTTCCCCTCCTGTATTCTCCAAAATCAGTCAGGTGTTATATGGATGTTTGATGCAACTTGTCATAACACATTTTATCAATTAATCGATTCCATCTTCCAAAGACTCCAGGATGTAGGTCACTACTAGTCTACAGGTGAAAGAACTAAAATACAAGGGTCCTACCACAGCTGGGATTCAAATTCAGGAAGGCTGGTTACAGGTACTGTGTCCCTACCTACCACTGACACCCAGGAGCCACTGTGCTCCACCAAGTACTGGATTGTTTCCTTGAGTTTCTGTATTTCAACTGCTACTGTCTCGTAACCCAGGAATAGAGACTTTCCTTGACTCACTCCTCAGTTGGTCCCATACTCCCAAATACCATAGAACTTCACTCCAGAGATATATCCTGCCATGTACATAATTTTGTAGTGTTGGGTTACTATCCTCCTTTCTTGTTTTATTTAAATTACCTCCAGTGAAGTTTTCACATGTCTGGGAACTGAGTTTCTCCTAGATCACATTATTAAAATACTATATTAAAGAGTCTCATATTGCTTTGTTTTGACATTTTTGTCTTATTGGCCTTTTGCTTATATGTTATGCTTTTGATTTTTTGATTTTGTGGGTTTTGCTTTTTATTATTTATTTATAGTGAATATTATGTGTGTGAGAGAGCTTCTTGCTCTTGTTTGGCTTTGTTTTGTCTTGCTTGCCTGTTTCCTAAAGAGAGGGAAAGAAAAGGCATGGAGTTTGGTGGGTAGGAAGGATCTGGAAATAGTTGAAGGAGGGGAAAAGTGTGATCATAATATATTATATGAAATACTTTTTTCAACAAAAAAGATAAAAATAAAATTTAAAAAGAGGTAAAGTAAAAATAAATAAATCACCCAGGGAGTGGTGGCACATGCCTTTAATCCCAGCACTTAGAAGGCAGAGTCAGGTGGATCTCTGTGAGTTTGAGGCCAGCCTGGTCTACAGAGTAAGTCTAGGACAGCCAGGGCTACACAGAGAAACTCTGTCTTGAAAAAAACAAAGAAACAAAAACCAAACTAACTAACTAACTAACTGACTGACTGACTGACTGACTAAATCTATTTAATAATATTTTAAAAATATATAAACAAGTCCATAAATTTCCTATACATTTTAGTTCCCTTGTTAATGCTAATAACCAAACACAGTGAGCCAGACAGACATTCTTAACTTGACTGACAAAGGAAAAAACTGAAACATAAAAAGTCCTATCACCTGGGCTGCTCAGGACCTAAGTGACAATAATACTTCAACTTCTTGACCCCTGAACCTGAGTTTCTTTGTTGAAAAATTCAGATCTTCCTTTCTCTGGGAAGCACCATGGAGTGGAAAGAAAACAACAACAACAAAAACAAACATATAAAAACAACCCCTTCCGCAAGCAAAGGCATCTTTGTAGAATTCTGGATGTCAATAAGGTACAGAAAGAAAAACAGTTGGTAGGTTGCAGCAAGTTAGACAGTGGAAACTGGCTTGAGGTGTCCTTACAGTAGTCATTTACTACTGCTCTATTGGGGACTGACATCATTTTGAATCAATAATTCAGGAGCCTAATGGGATACCTCCCTATGTGTCATTAGTCAAGGAGACCACAGAGGACACCCCTTTTTTTGCCTTTTTCTTCATTGCCCATCATAAGTAGATAGTAAGACCCTATTGCTGAAGATGCCGCATAATTTGGATACAGACCATAGAGAAATCAACCTCAACTAACCAGGAAGCTCTCTCTGTCGTGGCTAGCTTATGTAGTGTTAGGAAGTATTATACAGTCTGCTAAGGGAGAAAATATATTAATGGTCTCATCTGCACTGTAACTTGCATGCTATAATACTAACCTTCAGATAAGACTTGCCCACTTGTGCAATAGTGGCATGATGGTTATGGGGATAACCAACTGCTTCCTGATTGTATATGAGGCCTGATTCAAAAAAGGGATTTCAAGCCTGGTACTCAGAATGAGGAGATCATAGGCTCTAGGGGGAACTGCTGTTGTTACTATGTTAAATGGTCACAATGCCTTGCTTATACTCATAGAGTTGTGTTTCTTTCAACTTCAGTTAGATAAGCTTGTTGTAGTGATTATCAGTTAATACAGAGATTTATATCTGGTCAACATGCCAAGTAAAAGTAACTGCTGAGTGCTCACCTATGGATGAATCATTTGTATTATGGTTTGCCCATCCAAAGCTCAGGTAACATTTTGGAAGAATGGGCAGAAAGAATTTAAGAGATATCAGTTCTGGACATGATTGTTGTACACATCTACTCACAGGACCTGTGGTTACCTGCCCAAGACTTGCACAAGATCAAACCAATAAAAATCTCAGCATAAATAGGGGAAGGGCTCTCAGGAACACCCTCAGTAGAGAGCTATTAATAATTCATGGTTGCTCAGGGAGGAAGAGTCATTCTCTCTTGGGAACATGTCTGATGGTAGGTTATCCATGCCCCCAGTGGATGGGCCTAATACACACTGACTAATTGGAATCAGACAGTTATTAACAACAAAAAGAGGGGGATATAAATTAGGAGGGTGACAGAGTGGGAGTTGGAGGGAAGTAATGGTAGATGGATATAATCAAAGCATATTATGTAAATGTACAAAAATTAAAAGTAAGTATAAAGTATTAATTTAAAATGAACTCAGGAGCCTAGAGAGCCGATAGTTACAAATACACACACACACACACACACACACACACACACACACACACACACACACACACA